>PVKP010033096.1:0-25297 GCA_004027715.1 Plecturocebus donacophilus | reverse complement strand
AAAAAAAAAAAAAAAAAAAAAAAAAAAAAGCAAGATTCAGATTCATTTGTCCTCTGGTACGGCATTTGATTCTGTATTTCTTCTTTTCTTTCTTTCTTTTTTTGTTTTTTTGAGATGGAGTCTTGCTCTGTCGCACAGGCTGGAGTGCAGTGGCGAGATCTCAGCTCACTGCAACCTCTGCCTCCTGGGTTCAAGCGATTCTCATGCTTCAGCCTTCTAAGTAGCTGGGATTACAGGCGCCCACCACCATACCCAGCTGATTTTTTGTATTTTTAGTAGAGATGGGGTTTCATCATGTTGGTCAGGCTGGTCTCGAACTCCTGACCTCAGGTGATCTACCTGCCTCGACCTCCCAAAGTGCTGGGATTATAGGCGTGAGCCATTGTGCCTGGCCGATTCTGTATTTCTAAAAGGGTTGAGAGACTGGTATCATCAGGATCTTTTTTTTAGAGAGATCCAGGTATCTGGTAAAAGTGGCCTAGGCCTATCCCGTTAACCTACTGGGTTATTAACCAACAGAGCGGCAGTTCCCAAGGCCAGCCCATGCTCTTGTGTGGGTCTGTGAAGTTCACCTGCTCACAGCACCTTTGAAGGTGATTTTCCCACCGCTGGGTGGTGACTGGAGCCTGAAGCTGGGCTACCGCAGTGAGTGATTGGCTGTGGCACATGAGGGCCCCTGGACTGCCTGCCCCATGGAAACCACTGGAGACCTGGAGGCTGCTATGCACAAAGAGCATAACGAGGGCATGAGGAGCCTTGCTTCCCTCTCCATCCACAAGTGTGGGTGAACCTGGGTTTTCAGCAGTGACTGCTGCATAAATAAAGTGGCCATTCCAGCTCCTCCTCTCAGGGCTCTGGAAGCTACAGATGCCTGGCATTGTCTGAATGTTTGTGTCCCCCACCAAATTCATATGTAAAAATCCTGACCCCCAATGTGCTCCCTCACCAATTCTGCCATGTGAGGACTGAGGGAGAAGTTGGCAGTCAGTGAACCAGGAAGAGAGCCCTCACCAGGCACCAATCTGCCAGCACCTTCATCTTGGGCTTCCCAGTCCCAGAACTGTGAGAAGTAAAGATTTGTTGTTGAAGCCATCCCGTCTATGGGATTTTTTTGTTAAAGCAGCCCAAACAGACTAAGGCAATCCCCAAAAACCAAATTTGTATCAAGAAAACCATTATTTTGAGTGGGGGCTGGGTGCGGCGGCTCACACCTGTAATCCCAGCACTTTGGGAGGCTGAGTTAGGTGGATCACCTGAGGTCAGGAGGTCATAACCTGCCTGGCCAACATAGTGAAACCCTGTCTCTACTAAAAATACAAAAATCAGCTGGGGTGAGCACCTGTAGTCACAGCTACTCTGGAGGCTGAGGGAGGAGAATCGCTTGAACCTGGGAGGCGGAGGTTGCAGTCAGCTGAGATCGTGCCACAGTCTGGGAAATAAGTGAGACTGTCAAAAATTAAAAAAAAAAAAGAAAAGAAAACCATTATTTTGAGCAGGGAAAAAAGCAAGTCATACACGACATGATCCCTTTCACAGAAACAGTAAAAACAAGCTGGGTGCGGAAGTGCATGCCTGTAGTCCTAGCTACTCAGGAGGCCGAGGTGGGAGAATTGCTTGAGCTCAGGGGTTCTAGGCTGCGATGAGCTATGATTATGCTAATGGGCGGCCACTGGGAAACACAGCAAGATCCCATCGCTAAAACAAACAACATGGCCGGGTGTGGTGGCTCATGCCTGTAATCCCTGCACTTTAGGAGGCCAAAGTGGGTGGATCACCTGAGGTCAGTAGTTCAAGATCAGCCTGGCCAACATGGTGAAATCCCATCTCTACTAAAATACAAAAATTAGCTGAGTGTGGTGGCCCACGCCTGTAATCCCACATACTCGGGAGACTGAGACAGGAGAATTGCTTGAACTCGGGAGGTGGAGATTGCAGTGAACGGAGATCACACCACTGCACTCCAGCCTGGGCTTAAGAGGGAAGCTCCATCTCAAAAAACAAACAAAAAACAACAACAGTAAAAAGAGGCCAAACTAATCAATGTCTTGTTCCTGGGTTGAGACCTAGGTAGTAAAATACAAAGAAAGGCTGAGCATGGTAGCTCAAGCCTGTAATCCCAGCACTTTGGGAGGCCAAGGTGGGTGGATCAAGAGGTCAGGAGTTCGAGACCAACCTGGCCAACATAGTGAAACCCTGTCTCTACTAAAAATACAAAAATTAGCCTGGTGTGGTGGCGCGTACCTGTAGTCCCAGAAACTTGGGAGGCTGAGGCAGGAGAATCGCTTCAACCCGGGAGCAGAGGTTGCAGTGAGCCGAGATGGCACCATTGTACTCTAGCCTGGGTGACAGAGCAAGACTCTGTCTCTAGATAAATAAATAAGTAGAGTACAGAAAGTGATTAATAAATATACAGGATGGGAGTGTCCTCCAGGAGCTAGAGAGGAAGATGGGGAGGAGCACCAGGGCTTTCCAAGTACCAGGAGAGTTCTGTATCTTCTGTTGTGTATTTATTTTATTATGACTCTTTAACACTGTAGATATCCACATCATATGCACTCTTTCATTTGTACGCAGTGTTCACAATTTAAAAATGAATATGCAATGCAACATCTTAGGATATTATTTTATGCTGCAATTTCTTTTGCTTGACTTTTTTTTTTTTTAGGACATTCTGTATTTAAAAATTTTTCACATGTTAAAGTTGCCAATTATGGTGTTTACTTGCAAGGACACTTATTCTGAGATTCTGCTCCTCTTATTTTTTTTGGTGGTAAGATGCCCTTTCTTTTGATGGCATTTTAATAAAATGTTGGTGATATAGTAACAGTATATTTGAGATTTAAAAATGAAAACCTCCCTTGTGTATTAAATAACAAATTGGCAGCTAGAATTGATCTCCAGCCCACTTCCTTTTTTAAAATTTTTAAAAATTTTTGCAAGCAAGTGGAATTCAACCCCTTCCTTTTTTAAAAGGTAACATTTAAAAGACTGGAAACCACAGGTGTAGGCAACTTTTCCTTTGGGAAAGAAAGATATCCAGCTCTAAGGAGTATACAAAAAAAAGAAAGAAAGAGAGGGAGAGAGAGAGTGGTGGAACTATTTCCTGGAGAAGATGAAAGCAATGTGTGGAATCTTCTCAAGCTTTTCAAAGAAGTGTTCACATTCTTGGATACATTACATGTTAGTTTAATAATCTTTCTTGTGGTTGGTTGTTTCTTTCTGAGACAGAATCTCACTCTGTTGCCCAGGCTGGAGTGCAGTGGCATGCTCTCGGCTTACTGCAACCTCTGCCTCCTGAGCTCAAGTGATTCTTCCACCTCAGCCCCACAAGTAGCTGGGACTACAAGCATGCACCACCATGCGTGGCTAATTTTTGTATTTTTTGCAGAGATGGGGTTTCACCATGTTGCTCAGACTGGTCTCCAAATCCTGAGCTCAAGTGATCTATCAGCCTTGGCCTTCCAAAGTGTGAGCCACCACACCTGGCCCTCTGTGGTCTCAAAGGAAAGGGGAGGAGGGCAGGTGAACAGAAATGCCACGTGTCATATTTAGTAAGACACCAGCAAGTAGAACTGTGCTGCAGTTTCATTCTCCCCAAAACTCAAACTGTAAGTACACCACCACCGAGTAGCAGTGCTCATAGAATCTGAGAGGTCAAAGAGAGTCTTGGGGGAGTATAGCAGCTCTTATTATGACCTGCATTTATTGACCTTCTTTTTTTTTTTGAGACAGAGTTTCACTCTTGTTACCCAGGCCGGAGTGCAATGAGATCTCGGCTCACTACAACCTCTGCTACTGGGTTCAAGCAATTCTGCCTCAGCCTCCCAAGTAGCTGGGATTATAGGCATGTGCCACCATGCTTGGCTAATTTTTTGTATTTAATAGAGATGGGGTTTCACCATGTTGGTCAGGCTGGTCTTGAACTCCTGACCTCAGGTGATCCACCCGCCTCAGCCCCCTGACGTGCTGGGATTACAGGTGTGAACCACTTCACCTGGCCCATATATTGACCATTTAACCACATACTGTGTGAGCATTTTAACAGACACCAGCTCATGGAATCCTCTCATCAACCCTAAGAGGAGGTATTTATCTCCATTTTATTTTATTTTAGATTGTGACTTATTATTTTGCCAAAGATACACATATAAGCTTTTAATCTTGGGAGTTATTTTATTTTAAATAATTTTTTATTGATGCATAATAGATGTACATGCTTTTGGGGTGGGAATAATTTTAGATATGCAGAAAATTTTCAAAGACAGTATAGAAAGTTCCCATATGCTCTTCACCCAGCTTCCTCTATGCTCACATCTTACATAACCATGATACACTTGTCAGACCTAAGTGATTAATGTTGATATGCTACTCTTAACCAGAGACTTTATTAGGATGTCACCTACAACTCCTGTGCCCTGTGATTAAAGTCAAAGGAAAATGACAACAAACCAATTCAGGCAAGACTGCTAATGGCTTAGACCCTTCAAAAATGAAGGCTTGGGTGATTCCACCAGGCAGGAGGAGGCCACGACCTGTTGAGGGCTTGCTGAGAACAAAGGAAATGTGGAATGGGTGGTGGAAGGTAATTATCAATGTCGACTACAGACACGTGACCAATGGCAGAAATGAGGATTGTAGTAATGATTTTGATATGAATATGTTTGTATTTATGAATTAACTAAATATTTTCATTATCTTCCCCTCTTCTATCCCCTTAACCTCTAACATAAGGCATGTTAATAGAAATAGCTTTCTCTCTCATTATTTCAGTTATAGGGTCTCAAAGGGGGAGTGTGAATCAGCGAGGAAGAAGCTTATGATGTGTTTATATACAGTTTAAAGAGTGATAATTTTAAAATGCACGAAAAGGGAGCATGAATCAGCTAGAAGAAGACAAAAAGGGAGTTTGCGTCTCTGCTGGGAAAGGGTGCGTGTGGATTTGTGGGATAGCTGCATTCCATTAGGAGGAGGCGTCACTTTGTTACTCTCCATAACTGGAGGACAAATATGGTGGAAAGAGGAGTGTGTGGGTGTCAACTCGAGAAGGGAGGGGTTGTGCTGATTTTAAAATGTATCAGCTGGCTGGGCGCAGTGGCTCATGCCTGTAATCCTAGCACTTCGGGAGGCCGAGGCAGGCTGATCACGAGGTCAAGAGATCAAGACCAGCCTGGCCAACGTGGTGAAAAACTATCTCTACTAAAAATACAAAAAGTAGTCCCAGCTACTTGGGAGGCTGAGGCAGGAGAATCGCTTGAACCTGGGAGGTGGAGCCTGCAATGAACTGAGATCACACCATTGCACTCCAGCCTGGTGACAGACTGAGACTCTGTCTCAAAAAATGAGAAAAGGAAAGAAAAGAAAAGAAAGAAAGAAAGAAAGAAAGAAAGGAAAAAAGAAAGAAAGAAAGGAAGAGAAAGAAAGAGAGAAATAAAGAAAGAGAGAGAAAGAGAAAGAAAAAGAAAAAGAAAGAAAAGAAAGAGAGAGAAAGCAGGCAAGCAAGCACGCAAGCAAGCCAGCAGGCAGTCTAGCTCCGTGGAACTCCCTTCTCAGAATCCCTTCCCCCTGTGTCTCCAGTTAGGGGACCCACAGGAGAGAACTGGAGGGTGGAAGTGAAGCAGTCACCATTTTGTATTTACCTGTTGTCATTGAACCTGCAGGCTCCCCTCATTAGCGTGGAAGGCAGCCCTGCCTGCAGCTACTTCACCTTCCCCTGATCCTCCCTCAGCGTCTTCAACTCCTGGGCCAGATGGGGCAGCTCCATGACAATGGGCACTGGCTTCTTCAGGACATCCAGACCCTCAAGGTAGGGACAGTGAGACTGGCACAGGTTCCCGTCCATGCTGCCGGGTTCCAGCTTGTGCTTGCGGGTTACAGGCTGCCCTGCTCTTCTGTATTTATATCTATTTCCCTCCTAACCACCTGCCCTGTGGACTTCATGCTCCAACATCAGGCATCCCATTCAAGAGGACAACATATACACATACTTGCTTAAGTAGCCCCACAATTACTAAGATCAAATTTGCACAACAAATGCACACACACACACACACACACACACACACAGAAATATGTATGCTAGTGGGTGTGCTTCTCTGATTAAACCCTTAATTGATACACTCATTCTGTGGATGTCGTTCAGTCTTTTTTCTCCAGCCACTCCGTCCTTGCTCAACGAACTCACAAACAAAGGGGACATAGCAGCAGCAATAGAAGGGATGCATGGGGCTGAGCACGGTGGCTCATGCCTGTAATCCCAGCACTTTGGGAGGCCGAGGCTGGAGGATCACCTGAGGTCAGGAGTTCAAGACCAGCCTGGCCAACATGGTGAAACCCTGTCTCTACTAAAAATACAAAAATTAGCCGGACACGATAGCACGTGCCTGTAATCCCAGCTACTTGGGAGGCTGAGGCAGGAGAATCACTTCAACCTGGGCCCAGGAGGCGGAGGTTGCAGTGAGCCAAGATCACGCCACTGCACTCCAGCCTGGGCAACAGAGTGAGACTCCTTCTCAAAAAAAAAAAAAAAGAAGGGATGCATGGTGCATGGGCTTAGCAGAGTCTGGTCTTCTACCCTCCAAGCCTGAACTCGAAACAGATTACAGCCCATACTGAGGCCCTAATATGGCACCATTCCCCAAGAGAACCGATCAGCTGCCTGCTGGCAGGTTGATTACAACAGGTCACCTCCATTATGAAAGCGGAAGTGCTTTGTACTTGCTGGAATAGATACTTACTCTGGACATGAATTTTCCTTCCTTACCCACAATACTTCTGCCAGAGGAGTCACAGTAAGTGGACTTCTAGAATGCCCTACTCACCATCAAGGTAAACCATATGGGGTTACTTCTGACCAAGGAAGTCATTTCACAGCAAATTAAGTGAGTCAGCGGGCTTATGCTCATGGAATTTGCTAGTCTTATCATGTTTCCTACCACCCTGAAGCAGCTGGCCCAATACAATAGAACAATGGAATGAGCTTTTGAAGATTCACAGGACCATCTACCACCAGGGTGATGACACCTTATAGAGCTGGTATATGGTCTATGCTTTTTTTTTTTTTTGCAAGTTTAACCTAATAATTTATTAGTGGGGGGAAAACCTAGTTCTGATGAGAAAAAATTCAGTCCTTTCCTTGTAAACGCAAAGAAACTCAACAGGAATTTTAACGGTTACAGTAGGCCAGAAAACGCAACAGTAACTCTTATAATCCTTTTCAAATTAAACAGACAAATCAAGTTGAAGACAAGTGTTAAAATACTATTTAGCCCAAATATTTATCAGCCTATATATCCCATTGTTCAACTGGCTTTTGATTTAAAAAACAAACCAAACTTTGTAAGAGCTACCACTACATTTAGAATGATGAAAATAAATTAGTTCCCCCCAAATACACTGTTTACATTCGAAAGCATAAAAAGCTGTATAATTAATTTTTTTTTTTTAGACAGAGTCTTGCTCTGTCGCCAGGCTGGAGTGCAGTGGTGCAATTTTGGCTCGCTGCAATCTCCGCCTCCCGGGTTCAAGCGATTCTCCTGCCTCAGCCTCCCAAGTAGCTGGGATTACAGGTGCCCACCAGCATGCCCAGCTCATTTTTGTATTTTTAGTAGAGACAGGGTTTCATCATGTTGGCCAGGTTGGTCTCGAACTCCTGATCTCAGGTGATCCACCTGCCACCTCCCAAAGTGCTGGGATTACAGGCGTGGCCATGGTGCCCGGTCAAAAGCTGTATAATTTCTTATACAAATTGACCAGTGTTCTTACAAAAGTAATGCAGTTTAGGATTGATGATATTACACCATACCTGTGGTAAAGTACTCGGCACAAGAATATATATACATATCAATTAGGTGTTTTCAGTCTAATCCGTCTCTAAGGTTATCATTTAATTCTTGGTGATGTATAATCATTGGTATGCATTTTGGTACTTAAGTCACAAATTGTGGAGAACAAGAAGCAATGTATTATAGTAAGGGGGTTTATATCTAACAAACGATTGCAGCATTGAACCAATCTCTTCTGTGAACCTGCGGACTTGTTTTGCCATTGACTGCTTGTAGTAGGTCCTTTTTATGATTCTTCGGTATTCAGCTTTCTCCATCTGCAGCCTCTAACGTTTCTTCATCTTTGTCATCATGATGTAGGTCTTTTGAAATTAGCTGTCTAGCTAATTAAATATTGAGTCCTTTGTTGGAGTGAAACTTCCTTTTCATTTCAAATTGTGGCTTTTTTTCTCATTCTTCAGGTGAGAGGTCACTGTCCTCTTGACTGCATTCTTGTTCCTGACCCCACACTTTGGCTGGGAGCGTCCAGCAGCAGCAGCTCATTCCTTAGCGAAGCTG
The DNA here is from genome assembly GCA_004027715.1 of Plecturocebus donacophilus. NCBI lineage: Eukaryota > Metazoa > Chordata > Mammalia > Primates > Pitheciidae > Plecturocebus > Plecturocebus donacophilus. Next base: position 16,958 of record PVKP010033096.1, on the reverse strand, counting down.
TCTGGTAACATGGCCTCGGTAGTTTCTGCATCACTACACGGGTCGCCATCAGCGCCCATCGCACTATGGTAGGGAGTGCTTGGTTCATCTATCTTCATGAAGCCATAGTCTTTGTCTGCTGGATGATATGTCGCCAGGAGGGTTTTTTCATCCCACTTCTGGGGTTTTTTGCTCAGCTCCTCTTCGACACCGCCGCAGGGCTGTTCAGCCGACGCCACCATAGAGGAAGTCGTGGAGGCCTTGTTCTTCAGGATGCCCTCGATGGGCCGGTGTCCGGCGCTCCGGGTCTCGGCTCGGGGTCGCTGCTTGGCGCGGGCTCCGCGAAGAGAAGGATCCGGAACCAGCCGAGCGCGCCAGGCAGCTGCGGAGCCCGCTCGGGACAAACGCGGGCTCACATGCTGTGTCGCAAATGGCTACCGAAGTGATTGTCGTGACACCACGACCCCGACGCCGGAGCCAATGCTGAGCGGCTGGTGGCTCCTCACGCGCCCTTCGCGGCCAGCATTTTACCCGTGGTCTGTGCTTTAAATAAGTGACCAAGATATGACACTATTTCTCCCATAGCCGGGTCTCCTGGGGCCAGGGGTCAGGCGGTGGAGAAGGGAGGGGTCTCTTTCACCACACCTGTAATTATGTACCTATGGTATTTTTCTTTCCCATGCCTATAACTTTAGGTTCTGCTGGCCTTGAAGTCTTAGTTCCCAAAAGAGGAATGCGTCTATCAGGGAACATACCAATGTTTCCATGAAACTAGAAGTTCAGGCCGGGCCCAGTGGCTCCCACCTGTAATCCCAGCACTTTGGGAGGTCAAGGCGGTTGGATCACCTGAAGTCAAGAGTTCGAGACCAGCCTGGCCAACATGGTGAAATCCCGTTTCTACTAAAAATACAAAATAAGATAAAAGGCCACCATACCCGGCCTGATCTTGGCATTTTTGAAGAGTACAAACCAACTAGTTTGTAGAATGTCCCTGTACTTGGATTTTTAAAATATGTCATTAGGTTAAACTCAGGTTCTACGTTTTGGGCAAGAATACTAGAGATGTTATAAGGCTCCCTTCTCAGTGTGACCTGTCAGAGATGTCTCCTTCCTGGACTTGGCTGACTTTGGTTCCCTGGATTAGGTGACATCTCCCAGAGTTCTCCACTGCAAAGTCTTTATTTTTCCCCTTTGGAATCAGTAAGTATCTTATGGGGAGATTCTTTGAAACCCTGCAATTATCCTGTTTATACCGTGCTTGTCCGCTACTTCTGGCATCGGTGGACCGTTCTTGAGCAGGCCCTGCTTCAGGCACTGGGCATTAGCAACTCCAGCTGTGGGTTTCTGCTGTCTCTTTTGAGATCTTTTTTTCTTTTTTCTTTTTTTTTGAGATGGAGTCTTGCTTTGTTGCCCAGGCTGGAGTGCAGTGGCACCATCTCGGCTCACTGCAACCTCCGCCTCCCAGGTACAAGCGATTCCCCTGCCTCAGCCTCCTGAGTAGCTGGGACTACAGGCGTCCACCACCACGCCAGGCTAATTTTTGTATTTTTTGTAGAGACAGGGTTTCACCATACGGGCCAGGATGGACTCGAACTCCTGACCTTGTGATCCACCCACCTCAGCTTCCCAAAGTGCTGGGATTACAGGTGTAAGCCACTGTGCCCAGCCCTTTTGGAGAACTTATGAAGTGTGTGTGACTGAGTTGGCTGTACCTAACCAGGCCAACAGCCCTCATTTGCAGGGCAATGGCTACAGCCGCTCCTGCAATTCAGCACCTGGTTCTGGGATAGGGCCTGTGGGGTGGGGGTGGGGGTTCTTTGGAGGGTACCCATGGGCTGAGCTGCAGCTTCACTCCCATCTGCCCCAGGATTGGGAGCTCCCCATGGGACCTCTAAGAGTTTTGTCCATTTTCCTGCCTGTCCTGGTGGGGCTTCTAGAAGTAAGGGTGGGATTAGGAATCGTGTTCTTCAGCACCTGCCCTGCCTTGCCGCACCTGAGGGTCTTCTCCTCCTCGGCCAGCCCTCTCTGGTGTTTAGAGCACATAGTTGTTAATGGTATCTCACTTCCCTGTTAGGCTCTTGCTAGTGAAGTTGTGGACCCAGCATAACTCCACCTGCAAACTTCATCCATTTATTGGGAAAGGTCGTGTATTTCCAGGTTCCAGGAATTCAAAAGTGGGAATCTCTGGGGAGGCCGTAATACTGCCCACCACAAGTGGTTGGGGCTGGGCACAGTGGCTCACACCTGTAATCCCAGCACTTCCAAGTCCAGTGGATCACTTGAGGTCAGGAGTTTGAGACCAGCCTGGCCAACATGTTAAATCCCCATCTCTACAAAGAATACAAAAATTAGCTGGGCATGGTGGCAGGTGTGTGTGGTCCCAGCTACTTGGGAGGCTGAGGCACGAGAATTGCTTCAACCTGGGAGGAGGAGGTTGCAGTGAACCAACATCGTGTTACTGCATTCCAGCCTGGGTGACAGAGTGAGACCCTGTCTAAAAAAAAAAAAGTAAGTGGCGGGCCAGTCGTGGTGGCTCATGCCTGTAATCCTAGCACTTTTGGAGGCTGAAGCAGGCAGATCACCTGAGATCAGAGGTTTGAGACCAGCCTGGCCAACATGGTGAAACCCTGCCTCTACTAAAAATACAAAAATTAGCCAGACATGGTGGTAAGCACTTGTAATCCCAGCTACTCGGGAGGCTGAGGCAGGAGAATCGCTTGAACCTGGGAGGCAGAGGTTGCAGTGAACTGAGATCGTGCCACTGCACTCCAGCCTGGGCAACAGAGTGAGACTCCGTCTCAGAAAAAAAAAAAAAGGTAAGTGGCAAAGTTGGGATTCCAACCCAGGCAGTCTGGTCCCAGCCTGCTGTTGGTCACCACACTGCACTGCCTCTCAGCCCTTAGAAGGCTCTTTTCAGGATGTCCCTGAGAAATGGCCAGTCTCGGCATGAACACCCCTCTACAGAGAGTGTTCCCCTAGGAGCTAGTGCGTTAGTTTAGGGTGCTTCAGAAAAACAGAACCAATAGCATGTGTGTGTTCTCTGTATAGATACACACACACACACACACACACACACACACACACACACACACTTCTTTGGCATGGGTGATAACCCTAACTACCCATCATAAAAGGCTATACCTGAAGTCCTGTTGAGTCGGGGTAGGGATAGTGTGTGGAGCATCTAAAAAAAGCAATTTTGTTCCAGGTGGTCTTGACTTATGCAGCAACTGGGATCCTAAATCAGTGCCCGTGAATGAAATTTTAGAAAGCAATGCAGAGAAGTTCTTTTGCAACATGAATAAAACCTGAATTTTCAAGTGTCCAGCGTTGATCCCACCTAGATTATCACCTCATGGGATTTCCACTATTTCACTGCATTCAAGCTAGGCATAATAGTGCATAAATGCATTCTGAAAATGACTTTTTATTGCCACAGTTTAAAAAACAAAAGGAAAGCTTAAAGTATATTAATAAAAATACCACCACTAGGCTGGGCACAGTGGCTCACGCCTGTAATCCCAGCAATTTGGAAGGCCGAGGTGGGAGGATCACGAGGTCGTGAGATTGAGACCAGCCTGACTAACATGGTGAAACTCCATCTCTACTAAAAATACAAAAAATTAGCTGGGTGTGGTGGCACGTGCCTGTAGTCTCAGCTACTCCGGGGGCTGAGGAGGAGAATCACTTGAACCTGGGAGGCAGAGGTTGCAGTGAGCTGAAATCACGCCACTGCACTCCAGCCTGGGCGACAGGGTGAGCTCCATCTCAAAAAAAAAAAAAAAAAAAACCACCATGATCAGTGGGAAAACTGTTAAGCTTTTGGTGTATTTCCTCCCTCTTATTTCCAGCCCCAAATAGGGAAATGGGAAACATTTGAATGGGCGGTTTTACATCCTGCTTCGTTTACAGTGTCAGTGTATCATAAGCAGTTTCTATGATTATGAAAGTAGGTTATTGCGGGATCAGAGGAGGGCTGCAGTGTGAGGTGTCTCTATGAACCATGGTGGTACGGGATCCCCGGTCCCAAGAACAAGAGTTAGACCACATGGGGGTTCTTTGGGCCACTCTGCACACATAGGAATGGGCCAGGGGGCCTTGGAGTCGGCTGAGTTTGAGGTTATAACCAATATTGGGCTGAGCAGTGTGCGAGACAAAATTAAGTTGGAGACTGTGTGGCAGCCAGAGAGAGAATGAGGTGTCAGTTTAACGAAGTGGCTTGCAGACTTGGAGCAAGCAGGGGAGAGGCTGGCCAGGCGGCGGTGGATACCGAGAGGAGTCTCAGGAAGGTGAGGAGGAGGGTCCTGACCTGTCTGCAAGACCTTGGGATGCTCCTTCACTCCCCTAGTGTTCCCCGAGTGCCTGCCGTGCACCGCCTGGGACCAGGCACAGAAGCAGTAGAGAAGGAACAAGAGAAGCTCTTCCAGGCACGGAGGAGGTGGTGGGTTTTGGCAAGTTCTTATTCCAAAGCCTGAAAATTCCTTTTGAGTCCTTCAGGACCCTTCCCTGATCTGCCCCGGGTTCCCTTTCTACTTCATCTCCTCTCTCTGCCTCCCTCATTCCTTCTACCCAGCTCCACTGGCTTTTTTTCTTTTAGGCGGAGTCTCACTCTGTTGCCCAGGCTGGAGTGTAATGGTGCCATCTTGGCTCACTGCAACCTCTGCCTCCCAGGTTTAAGCAATTCTCCTGCCTCAGCCTCCCGAGTAGCTGGGGCTACAGGCACGCGTCACCACAGCTGGCTAGTTTTCGTATTTTTAGTAAAGACGGGATTTCACCGTGTTGGTCAGACTGGTCTGAAACTCATGACTGCAGGTGATCTGACTACCTTGACCTCCCCAAGTGCTGGGATTACAGGTGTGAGCCACCGTGCCTGGCCCACACCGGCCTTTTTGCGGTTTCTGGAAAGCACCCGACCAAATCCACCTCGGGACTTTGGAATTTGCTGTTCCCTCTGCTTGAACACTTACTCCCACTTTCTCGTAGCTCGCTGGCTCAACAGCAGCTTCAAGCCTTTGCTCCACAGCCACCGTTCAGTGAGGGCTTCCCTGGAGTTGTGAGTTGAATTGTGTCCTCCCCACAAGATGTTGAAGTCCTAACCCCTCCTACTGATGAATGTGACTTTATTTGGTAGTAGGATCTTTGCAGATAACCAAATGTAGCTGTGGTCATACTGGAGTAGGGGAGGCACTGATCCAGTATAACCGGTGTCCTGATAAAAAGGGGAAATTTGGACACAGAGTCAGGCACACAGCAAGAACGCTATGTGAAGATGAAGGTGGAGATTGGGGTGTTGCTTCTACAAGCCAAGGAACCCCAAAGATTACCAGCAACCACCAGCAGCTCGGGCGAGGTCTGGAACGAATTCTCCCTCACAGCTGCAGAGGGAATCAAGCCTGCTGACACCTTGATCTTGGATCCTTGGCCTCCAGAACTGTGAGACAGCACATCTCTTTTGCTTTAAGTCAGTCTGTTGCATTTTGTTATAGCAGCTCTTGTGAACTTATACACCTGGCCACCTTATTCAACATTTCAGTCTCCCTAGCACTCTCTCTCTCTTCTCTGCTTTTTTTCTTTTTTTTTTCTGTGTGTGTGTGTGTGTGTGTGTGTGTGTGTTTTAAACGGAGTTTCGCTTTTCTTGCCTAGGTTGGAGTGCAGTGGCATGATCTTGGCTCTGCAACCACCGCCACCCAGGATCAAATGATTCTCCAGCCTCAGCCTCCTGAATAGTTGGGATTACAGGTCTACACCACCACACCCAGATAATATTTTTTATTTTTTTGAGCCTGAATTTCACTCTCGTTGTCCAGGCTAGAGTTCAATGGTGCGACTTGACTCACTGCAACCTCTGCCTCCCAGGTTCAAGTGATTCTCCTGCCTCAGCCTCCCCAGTAGCTGGGATTACAGGCATGCATCACTATGCCAAGCTAATTTTTTGTATTTTTAGTAGAGACAGGGTTTCTCCATGTTGGTCACAGGCTGGTCTGAAACTCCTGACCTAAGGTGATCCACTCAGCTCGGCCTCCCAAAGTGCTGGGATTACAGGCATGAGCCACTGTGCCCAGCCATTGGATTTTTTTTCTTTGCAACCTTTCCCCTTCCAATATACCAAGTAATTTTACTTATGTCTTTTGTTTATTGCCTGTCTCCTTGCCACCAGAATGAGGGCAGGGATTTTTGCTTTTGTTCATTGATTTATCTCCAGGACCTACCACATAGTAGAAACTCAATAAATGGTTGCTAATGAATAAATCCAACCAAATCTGACACTCAGACTGTGCTCAGAAACAAACCAGCATTAGGCCTATCAGGAACAAATGAAATTACATTGACTACTGCATGAAGATTTTTCATCAGATGTCTTTGGATTTATTCATCCATTCAGAGAATATGTATTGAGGGCTTTCTATGTGCCAGGTACTGCTCTCAGTGCAAAGAGCCTAGCAGTGGCCGGGTGCAGTGGTTCACGCCTGTAATCTCAGCACTTTGGAAGGCCGAGGCAGGTGGATCACCTGAGGGCGGGAGTTCGAGACCAGCCTGACCAACATGGAGAAACCTTGTCTCTACTAAAGATACAAAATTAGCTGGGCGTGGTGGTGCATGCCTGTAATCCCAGCTACTTGGGAGGTGGAGGCAGGAGAATCGCTTGAACCCGGGAGGCGGAGGTTGCGGTGAACCTAGATGGTGCCACTGTACTGCAGCCTGGCAACAAGAGTCTAGCAGTAAGCAAAACCAAGAGAGAGAAAGAGACAAGAAACAAATAGCTTATAATCTAGTGTCAAGTGATGATAAGTCCTATGAAAAGTTAATTAAACAAGTAAATGTACCAGTTAACTGTTGCTGTGAAACACACCACCCTGAAACTTAGTGGCCTAAACCAAGAAGTCAGTTTCATCTCTCATGGCTCTTTGGTTGACTGGGCTCAGCAGGGTGGATCTTGTAGGGTTTTGCATGTGGTTGCCATCAGATGCTGGTCAGGCCTTGAGCCGTCTGAGGAACCTGCTGGCTGGACATCTGAGTGGCTTACTCCATGGGCTGCAGAGGTGGACTGTCAGCTGGCAGCCAAGCTGGGATGTCAACCTGGACACGTACTTGTGGCCTCTCCATGTGGCCTGGGCTTCTCAACATGGCAGCTGGGATCTGGAAGGAGCTCTTCAAGAGGAGAGTGTTGGCTGGGCATGGTGGCTCACACCTGTAATCCCAGCACTTTGGGAGGCTGAGGCGGGTGGATTATGAGGTCGGGAGATCGAGACCATCCTGGCTAACGTGGTGAAACCTTGTCTGTACTGAAAATACAAAAAATTAGCTGGGTGTGGTGGCAGACACCTATAGTCCCAGCTACTCAGGAGGCTGAGGCAGGAGAATTGCTTGAATCCGGGAGGTGGAAGTTGCGGTGAGCCGAGATTGTACCATTGCACTCCAGCCTGGGAAGCAAGAGCGAAATGCCATCTCAGAAAAAAGAAGAAGAAGAAGAGTGTTCCAAGAAGCAGGGAGCAGAGGCTGTCTGGCTGGTTGAGGGCAGTGTTTGGAACTAGCACTGTGTCTAGCACCATATTCTGTTGGTCCAAACAGCCACAAGGTTCCTGGAGCCAAGGGGCTGGAGAAAGAACACGTGGGACAGAAGAGATTGCTGCAGTACCCCTGGGAAACCTCTCCATGGGAAGGTGGGGAAAGTCTCTGAAGGGAAGGCCTCTCTGATAAGGTGGCCTTTGAGCACATGCCTGAGGGGAGTGAGGAAATGAGGGTATCTGGGGAAGAGGGCTCTAGGCTGAGGCAGAGCAAGGAGAAAGGCCCTGAGGCAGGAGCATGGCTGACCCTGTGAGGGGCTTGCTGGTGCTGGGACCGCTGTCGATGTCCATATGTGTGACGTGCCCTTTCCTTCCCCGTCCTGAGACCACTGGTGCTCTTGCCTGCACGTGTGCCATTTGCTCCTTGATCTTTGCCAACCACGAGTCCTTGCCAAGAAGTCACCCTTCTCAATCCAGAAGGCAGGTGCCAACCAGGTCACCTGCATCGCTGTGTCTGCTGCCACCTAACTCAGTGCCTGCATCATAGCCCTGAGAACACAGCACTCCTACCTCTCAGGTCAGGCCATCAGGGCCCCAGCACATAAACTGAGCAATAGCTCCGAGCCCAGGAGGCCCAGGTGCCCTTTGCTGGGACTGCAGCTGGTCCCTGACTCCTGCCTGGCTCTGACCAGGCCCCTTCTCTGGGGCTGAACTCGAGGCCCACAGTCCACCTCACTGGCTGCTGAGCCCCACCTCACACAGCTGGATGATTACAAACCATAATGAACCCCAGCGGGGCTCTGGGCTCCCTTGAGTCTCCAGCCACCTGTCTAATTTGCCACCCAAAGGTGAACCACTGGGGTGGTGGTTGTACAGTGGTGAGGGTGCCAATTTCAGAGCCTGACTTTGTGGATTTGGATGGAGCTCTGCCACATACTTGCTGTGTTACCTTAAACAAGTAATTTCACCTCCATCTACTGCTTTTATCTTTAATAGAGGGCTGTTATTGCATCTTGAAAATATTACAAAGAGGTCTTAAGAATCACCTGCCATCTTGTTTCCATAGCTGGTCAACTCAGATCTTCATCAGCCTGCTGAACTTTTCTTTCTCTGGAGATTTAGATACCATCTACAACTTTCTTGCTGTCCTTGTTGTGACCTGTGGAATCAAAGTGGCAACCTGAATTTGATAACAATCCTTAATGTTTCCTTCAAGAATTAACTGATCACTCATCTTTCTGGGCTTAAGATATTGAAAAAGCAATGCCTGGTCTCATGCAAACCCTGATGATGTATCGGAAGCCCAGGGGAGCACCCTGACTACAGGGAGTGTGGCTAGTTCCTTCCTATCTCCCCCCATTTGTCAGCCTGGAGCCTCCTCCTTTATGTTCCAAGGAGACCGAGTTCAGCATTGGTGTGATGCAATCCCTCCACAGGGTTCTTCTGAGACCCTTCCCAGTCCCTGTCCATCCCTTCCTAGTGAGGCTGACGCTTTCTGGAATGCTGATGGTCTGATTGCTAAGAATGACCTTCATTCTCACCACAGGTGGGGCCAAGGGACAACTCCTGGTTTTGCTTCTGTTTCGCCATCCATAAAATGGGACTTATCAGTTCTGATCTCATAGGTTTTCTGGGAGAATTCATTGAGTTCATGCACATGAAGAGCTCAGAAGGGCGCCCGGCAGGCAGAAGGTGCTGCTTCGGCTCTGATGATGCCACTGCACGAGAGTCTGTGACTCTTGGGCAAAACCTCAGATAGTCTTCTGCTGACCCAGAGCTGGGCCCTGCAGCCAGACCCCACCTCAAGGCCCCATGTCCACCTGGGCCTCTCAGGTGGCTTTCCCTTCTTGGTTGGCCCCACCAGCTGGATCACCCCCATGTACCACCTGCTTCGGCTCACTGCAAGCTCTGCCTCCCAGGTTCAAGCAATTATCCGGCCTCAGCCTTCCAAGCAACTGGGACCACAGGTGTGTGCCACTGCATCCGGCTAATTTTTGTATTTTCAGTAGAGACTGGGTTTAACCATGTTGCTCGGGCTTGTCTTGAACTCCTAACCTCAAGTGATCCACCCACCTCGGCCTCCGAAAGTGCTGGGATTACAGGTATGAGCCACCATGCCCGGCCCATCTAACTTATTCTTAATGAAATCCCACTAAAACTATAGCAAAGGGATTTAAAAGTTAATGTACAAACCCATAAGGAGGGTGAAAAGGCAGACGTGGGAAACTGAGTCATAGTTGGCCAGTGGGAGGAGCAAAGAACCAATGTCATTTACCCTGCTGAATCCTCAAGAGGTACAGGAACAGGCAGGACTAGGGACCTCTGAAGGTGGGGTGAAGTTGAGAAGGGGGGACCCCTGGGGGCCATCTTGGAGGCTGCTGACCCAAACCACGTGAACAAATGCAGTGCACTTACCCAACCCTCTCTCTTTGCTGGGCCCAATGTCTTGCCTACATAGGTGCCCTAATCCAAGTGAGCCCCGGGTTTCCCAAGACTTGGTGTACCCACTGTCTTTCTCAGAAGGGGCTCTGAACACGCTCAGGGATGCGGAAGCCATTTCATGACCTGAGACCCCATTGGAATATCTCATCCTGGAAGCCTTCATCTTGAGGTGGCAATGAGGCCCTGATCTTATTTAACTGGCCTTGTGCTTCATACCCAGCTTTTCAAAACTCAGCATTGTTTGGTTAGGTATATAGAGTCAGGTGATTAAAAACCAAAACAAACAAAAAACCGATTTCAAATGTAAGAAAATGATTAACACAAAAGTAACCCAAGTGGTCACCTCTTTGGGAAGAGAGGAGGATGTCATTAAGGAAGAACTCACATGGGAATCTGCAGCAGGTTGAATTATGCCCCCGCAAAGATATATTCAAGTCCTAACGCCTATGTATTAGGCCGTTCTTGCATTGATGTAAAGAAATACCTGAGACTGGGCTATTTATTGGTTTATTTATTTGAGACAGAGTCTTGCTCTGTTACCCAGGCTGGAGTGCAATGGCAACTCCATCTCGGCTCACTGCAACCTCTGCCTTCCAGCTTCAAGCAATTCTCCTGCCTCAGCCTCCTGAGTAGTGGGGATTACAGGCACGAAACACCACATCTAGCTAATTCTTGTATTTTTGTAGAGACAATATATATATATTGTATATCTTGTATTTTGTATTCCATGTTGGCCAGGCTGGTCTTGAACTCCTGACCTCAGGTGATCCACCTGCCTCGGCCTCCCAAAGTGCTGGCATTACAGGCGTGAGTCACCGCACCTGGCCTGGTGTTCCCTTCTTTGTGTTCATGAGTTCTCATCATTTCGCTCCAACTTACAAATGAGAACATGTGGTATTTGGTTTTCTGACAAAAGAGGACTTTCTGGGGTCAAGCTTGAATGTTGTAGATAGTAAGTTATAGCAGACAGCAGGGGGGGTCTTGAGCTTGGTCTCTTACAAGCTAACATTTCTGGTGATCGTGGGCCAGACAACATCTTAGCCAGTGTGATCTCCAAAAGAAGATTAGATGCTGTTCCTTCCCAGGGGCAGCAGACTGTGCACCCTCATGGGGAAGATTCTGGACAGGGTAGCTGTCCAGGGGTGGGTTGCTCGGTGTCCCTCAGAAAGTTCTCTAGGAGCCTGCGTGAACTGCAGTTCTGGGGGCTCCTGCCTTCCTATACAGAAGGCAGCCAGAGGTTACCTTTATCTGGCCTGATAGGGGGTGCTTTGGGAATAGCTAAGAGTCCCAAATACACCAAGGTGGGCATGATCTGAGCAGCTCACCATCTGCGAGATGCTCACTACAACCTTGGACCTTATCTGAATGTCTGCTGATGACCATGAGGCCAGGAGGGCGGCCTCACCATGGGCCAGCGGTGCTCCTTTAAGAAACTGATATAGGCTAGGCATGGTGGCTCATACCTGTAATCCCAGCACTTTGGGAGGCTGAGGCAGGCGGATCACTTGAGGTCAGGAGTTCGGGACCAGCCTGGCCAAAGTGATGAAACCCTATCTCTACTAAAAATACAAAAATTACCCGGGTGTGGTGGCATGCGCCTGTAATTCCAGCTACTCGGGAGGCTGAAGCATGATAATTGCTTGAACCCCAAAGGCAGAGGTTGCAGTGAACCGAGATCGTGCCACTGCCCACCAGCCTGGGTGACAGAGTGAGACTGTCTCAAAAAGAAAACAGCTGGGTGCGGTGGCTGATGCCTGTAATCCCAGGACTGTAGAAGGCTGAGGCGGGTGGATCACGAGGTCAGGAGTTCAAGACCAGCCCGGCCAACAAGGCGAAACCCTGTCTCTACTAAAAATATGAAAAATAGCCGGGTGTGGTGGTGGGCACCTGTAATTCCTCACCTGTAGGCTAAGGCAGGGAATTGCTTGAACGCAGGAGGCGGAGGTTGCAGTAAGCCGAGCTGAGATTGCGCCATTGCACTCCAGCCTGGGCAAGAAGAGCAAGACTCTGTCTCAAAAAAAAAAAAAGAAAGAAAGAAAGAAAAAGAAAAGAAACTGATATAGACCCAGGAGCCTGGGGTAGGGACGGAACCCCTATCCCATCCTGGTGTTGTGGGGCTTCATCTTGACACGCCCCCTTCAAAACCCTGTTGGCTTATGACAACTGACCTCCCAAGTAACTTTCCTCTTCTCTTTCTCGTCCAGAGGTAATCAGGACAATGTGAGATTTCCCAGTGATTTTTTTTTTCTCCAGTTGGTTTCCTGCCTTGTAGTTAGAGGAGATACCAGCCATCCCAGGAATTCTCAATATATGTATATTACTTTAGCTGAGAAAAAAATGTTTAAAGGATGGGAAAGTGAATATTGAACACCTCATAGTACGATTCTGAACAAGTAGATTGGTTCTATAAGGAAAAGTAAGATAAAAGTGTAAAAGTGCACTCGGAAAAATGGGTAGAGATTGGAGAAAATCACTTTATATCTCTTTCTCTTAAAGCTGTGTTAAGTTCTCTTTAATGGAGATTCTGGGAAAAGGATCTAGTTCCTTTAAAAGCTGGGCTGCCCTGCAGCTGAAGCCAAGTTGTAAAACCGTTTGGGATGTAGAAAGGTTAGTAAAGAGACGGACTATATGGCCATTTCTAACGATCTGATGGGAGGGGTGTTTGGAATGGTCTCAATGCTGGCTGCGGAAAGCAATGATCGGAAAAATAACATCACGGGGCTTTTTATATCGTCCACTGGTATCATGATGCAATGCGATTATTTTTCTGACTTTCTGTTTTTACCACAGGAAAAGGAAGAAATGAGGGAATCAGAGGAATGCTCAGATGCCTAATTACCAGTGTTGCTCTCAGATAAATTATAAACAGGCAGTTAAAGAATTCTACTACAGCTAGGAAACAAAGCAGCCTTTAAACACTTCAGAGGTCAACATGCCCTAATTTTGAAGGCACGAGAGCTGTGTATAACCCCAGAGATAATTTTTCTCCAAGGAATGATTCAGCAGAGTTAAAAAAAAAAAAAAAAAAAAAAGTCACTCCCACCTCCCCATTCCTGTGCGCATGGCAGATATCATTAATCAATCAAGGCAGCTTTTTTTTTTTTTCCTTTTAGAGCCTATATACTGCCCCAGAATTCTTCTCAACAATGTGCACTGAAGAACTGCTATAAATGGATCAGAATTGGCATGTGAACAGAACCTAGCACAACAGTTAAAGTGTAGTCTCTAAAGTTCAGCTCAACCACTTAAGCATTCAGGTAAGTTTTCTTATCTGTAAAATGTAGATAACAAAAGGACCTACCTTCTAGTATTGTTGTAAGAATTAACTCACTACACCTAAAGGGTTTGGAGCAGAGACAAATAGTAAATATTCACAAATAGTATTTAAAATGTTTCTAGAATAAAGAGCTAAAGAAGGTCATTTACTGTTTAACCCTGAAGGAAGTATTAGATTAAGATTTAGAAGCAACTGATGAGTGTTGAAGGTTTATTCAACAAAGATATTTAGCAACTACTATTATTTGCTGAGCTTTGTACAAAATGCTGGGGAGTCTATATACTATAGGTACCAATATATAAATCTGGGTCAAAGTTAACCTTTTGAGGGGTATGGTGGCTCACGCCTGTAATCCCAGCACTTTGGGAGGCCAAGGCAGGCAGATCACGAGGTCGAGACCATCCTGACCAACATGGAGAAACCCCATCTCTACGAAAAATACAAAAATTAGCCGGGTATGGTGGCCTGTGCCTGTAATCCCAGCTACTTGGGAGGCTGAGACAGGAGAATTGCTTGAATCAGGGAGTCGAAAATTGTAGTGAGCCGAGATTGTGTCACTACATACACTCCAGCCTGGTGACAAAGCGAGACTTCATCTTAAAAAAAAAAGAAAAACAAATTTGACTTTTTTTTAAATTTCGAGACAGGGTCTCACTCTGTCACTCAGGCTGAAGTGCTGTGGTGTGAACACGGCTCACTGCAGTCCTGACCTCCTGGGCTCATGATCCTTCTGCCTCAGCCTCCCAGGTAGCTGGGACCACAGGTGTGCACCATTATGTCTAGCTAGTTTTTATGTTTTTTGTAGAGATGGGGTTTTGCCATGTTGCCCAGGCTAGTCTTGAACTCTGAGCTCAAGCGATTCGTCCACTTTGGCCTCCCAAAGTGCTGGGACTACAGGTGTGAGCCACCATACTGAGTCTGGCCTGGCCTCCTTTTAAATGTAAGAATATACTGACAAGTTATTTGTTTATATTCAGTGGTTTTACATAAAATTTCAATTTACTAAAAAGGATAATCAGAAGATAAATAGCCAGTTAATTAAATATGGAAAGCTACTCAATTTTGTAAATAACCAGGGAAACAAGTTAATACAACAATGGGAATGGGGGATGGAAGATTTGAGAAACAGAAGATCAATCTAGACATTTAACATCCAGATATAAAGAAATCTAAGAAGAGAGAGAAGAGGCAATTAAGAGGAGAAAATCATCAAAGAAAGAATATAAAAGTATCTGTAGACCTGAAGGGCAGGTGTTTCCAGATAAAGGTCCACTGAAGTCTTTGGCAAAATCAGTGAAAAGACCTCCATCAAGGCATATGATCATGATACTTCTGAATCCCATGTAACTGGGGTTCAGAATTCCAGCTTGAATCCCAGAAATAAAAGAAACAAAAACAAAACCCACTGTTGAGGGAGGGCAGGAAACGAATCATATGCAAAGAAACAGGAGGGAAAAATAGCATTAGATATTTAAACTATAATTTTATACCCAGCTAATCTATCAATCAGCTGTGAAAGTAGAACAAAGATGTTTTCAGACTGTAATGACTCAAAAAATATTCTTCAGTAAAGGATAATTTTTTTTAAAAAAAGGTAAAGCCATTACTCTCATACAGAAATAAAATGAACACGTTAAATATCTTAATATATAAACTCATTATTAACGAAGAAACCAGTAATGAGATTACAGCCAGTTTAAAGGAGAAGTTAGGTCATGCATGGTGGCTCCCACCTATAATCCTATAATCCCAGCACTTCGGGAGGCCAAGGTGAGAGGATGCTTGAGCCCAGGAGTTTGAGACCAGACTGGGCAACATAGTGAGGTCTGATCTCTAAAAAAAAAAAAAAAAGGAAGAGAAGTTAAAGAAGTACAAATTTATTTAATAATTGATAAATTTGCTGGGTGTGGTGGCTCATGCCTGTAATCCCAGAACTTTGGGAGGCTGACATGGGCGGATCACCTGAAGTCAGGAGTTTGAGACCAGCCTGGCCAATGTGGTGAAACCCCGTTTCTATTAAAAATACAGAAATTAGCTGGATATGGTGGCACACACTTGTAATCCCAGGTATTGAGAAGGCTGAGGCAGGAGAATCACTTGAACTCAAG
The DNA here is from genome assembly GCA_004027715.1 of Plecturocebus donacophilus. Lineage (NCBI taxonomy): Eukaryota > Metazoa > Chordata > Mammalia > Primates > Pitheciidae > Plecturocebus > Plecturocebus donacophilus. The sequence goes on along the minus strand of PVKP010033096.1, from coordinate 1,647 downwards.
AAGTGGAGGTTGCAGTGAGCTGTGCCATTGCACTCCAGCCTGGGCAACAAGAGCAAAACTCCATCTCAAAAAAATAATTGATAAATTTATAAAGGAATTTTGAAACCAATTTGCAAATGGAGATAAACTATTTTTTGTGAGTGGTGGGGAGAGGGATGTGGATTGTTTGTTGCATGTCTGTAGATAAGAATTGGTTGTAAAAAAAAGAAAAAAGAAAAAAATAGTTTTGCATTGCTGCCGGTTATCTACAATTTACAGAGTTTTAAAGGCAAAGAAAGGGACAAAGCCCCATATAATCAGAATTGGAATGCATAGTTTTTCACTGAAGCACAAATGTTCCAAGTACACTCCTAAGTAACTTTTATTAGGACAGTAGTAGAGAATATGCAATTTTAAAAAAAGAAGAGACCTGGGAGCCCCAAGATAGGGTATAAGGTATTCAACACCAGAGTATGGTGAATCCCAGGACTACAGGAGAGCATCAGGCCAGAGCCCAGCCAGCCCACACTGCAGGAAGAATGTGCCTCCTGAGAGGGTTCCAGGAAAGGAGAAATGGAACTGATGTGCTTGAGCATATGGAAAAATATCATGGAAAGGCCTTGGCAGACACGTTAAACTTTCTAGGGAACACTAATGGTAAGTAATAGGAAATAAAATCAATTTTAAAATGAGGCTATTGGCTGGGTGCAGTGGTTCACACCTGTAATCCCAGATCTTTGGGTGGCCGAAGCAGGTGGATCACCTGAGGTCGGGAGTTCGAGACCAGCCTGGCCAACATGGTGAAACCCATCTCTACTAAAATTATAAAATTAGCCTGGTGTGGTGGTACACCCCTGTGATCCCAGCTACTTGGGAAGCTGAGGCAGGAGAATCTCTTGAACCCGGGAAGTGGAGGTTGTGGTGAGCCCAGATAGCATCACTGCACTCCAACCTGGGCAATAGAGTGAGAATTTGTCTCAAAAAAAAAACAAAAATGATATTGCTGTAAATGTCCAGTGAAAGAGGAATGGCAGTACAACAATAGCAAACTAAAACAATATCGTGGTTTTATACTGTGCTGCCAGCATATACTGTGTGTCCGACCTACTGATAAGGCACAGCCCCCTCAGACATGGTTTGGCTATAACCACAGGTTTCAAAACAAGATTTATGTTAAAATTGCAGTCACATCCACACAAAATGCAACAGTATATGTTTATATGTTCATACTATACTTGCACAGTATGTGTGTACGTAGGGAAAGTTCTGGAAGCATATGTACATCAACTGGTAACAGTCATCAAGTGGGGACTTTATCTGTACTGTCTTTTTTATTTTGAAATGCAAAGCTTTTAAAATGTTGTTTAAAAATTTTAAACTGTGATAAAATACACATAACATAATATTGACCACCTTAACTTTTTTTTTTAATTGAGATGCAGTCTTGCTGTGTGGCCAGGCTGGAGTGCAGTGGTGTGATCTCAGCTCACTGCAACCTCCTCTTCCTGGATTCTCCTGTCCAGCCTCCCAAGTAGCTGAGACTACAGGCACGTGCCACCACACCCAGCAGAGTTTTGTACTTTTTTTTTTTTTTTTTTTTTTTTAAAGAATGAAAGAGAGAAAGAAAGAGGAAGAGATTTTAGAAAAAGAGAGAAAAGGAGAAAGAAA
>PVKP010033095.1:0-25304 GCA_004027715.1 Plecturocebus donacophilus | reverse complement strand
AGAGAGACTCCAAAACTTTTTTTTTTTTTTTTTTTTGAGATAGCCTTTCACTGTTGTTGCCCAGGCTGGAGTGCAATGGCACCATCTTGGCTCACTGTAACCTCTGCCTCCTGGGTTCAAGCAGTTCTCCTGCCTCAGCCTTCAGAGTAGTGGGATTACAGTTGTGCACCACCATACCTGGCTAATTTTGTATTTTTAGTAGAGACAGAGTTTCTCCATGTTGGTCAGGCTGGTCTGAAACTCCCGACCTCAGGTGATCCACCCACCTCAGCCTCCCAAAGTGCTGGGATGACAAGCATGAGCCACTGCGTCTGGATCCAAGACTTCTTTTTCCACTTGTTGAGTCTCAGTTGCCTCAAAATAACCTATATGCCAAAGTGGCATATTTGGGGCCTGGTATATTCTGATCCTTTTTGATAGTTAGAGAGGAATATACAAAGAAAAGAACACTGACTAAGTGAACTGCCATCAACAGAGGGACATTAATTAGATACATCATTTAACATGCCTGGGGCTTAATTTAATTATCTAGAAAACAAGGCAATTGGATTATATGCTCTCTAAGGATTCGTACTGCTCTAAAATTACTTAATTATTGTTCTTAAGATCTTGAATTTAGTTGCTCTTAGATAAATAAAATCTGTCCTTGTCTCTCAACGCAGATGTAGGATTTGTCCAGTGTACATGAAATTTCTGCTACCATAACTCAGAGATCTTCAGACTGGGCAACATAGTGAGGCTCCCCCTCAACCACCTGTCCCTAAAAAAAAAATTTTTTTTTAACTACCTAGGCATGGTTGTGGATACCTGAAGCCCTAGTTACTCAGAAGGCTAAGGTGGGAGCATTGCTTTAGCCCAGGAGTTTGAGGCTACAGTGAGCCATGGTAATGCCACTACATTCCAGCCTGGGAACAGAACAGAGGAAAAAAAGATCTTATTTTTTTTATATCTACCATCTACCTAACCTAGGATTGATTGACCAATCCTAACAGTGATTGAAGGGAATGTATTTAAGGGAGTTGTGGGGAGGGTTGGCTTGCAGCAAATAAAGGACCCCAGAAATGTTTGCTGCTATTTCAGGATCTGGTTATCTCATGTTTCCCAAGCAACTTGTCACAATTTCTGGCATAACCACTAAATCCAAGTTAGCTCGATTATTCCAGGCTAACTCCGAGTTCATCAGTCAGTCAAAATTTTCCTTTCATTGTTATAATCCAAGGTGGTATGAAAACAGTATGGCCTTTTGAGTCATCCAGAGCTGACAGTTAACCAACTGATTCTGCCTTTTTATGATATATATTTTTGATACAAGTTAAATCTTTTTGTGCCTCAGGGTCCTCAGCTATAAAATAGCACAATTTTAAGGTAAGCTCAAGTTCTTACCTATTAGAGGATGAAATGAAATGACAGAAAAGAGCTTCTCATATGCCACCTAGTGAGAACATCTGACATTTGTATGTCTATTTATTAACATGAAACACCATCATAAAGCAGTTTTATTTAGGACATTATATAGATATGCTTTGCTGGGTAAAATATTACTTTGATATTAAGGTCTGAGCTGGGCTTACTGGGTTGGGACTCTGGGTTTTTTAGAGTTTGGTCATGCCAGATGCAGAGACTTGGCTATCTTGAGGTTTCCCTCTAAAACATCCTTTTATGTTTTCCAGGAATCTGAATTTCTGTGTTTGGAATTTGATGAGGTCAAAATCAACCAAATTCTGAAGACGCTGTCAGAGGTAGAAGAAAGTATCACCACATTGATTAGCCAGCCTAACTGAAGATGATGTATGAAGGAGTTGGAGTTGTTGAGACCAAGGTGTTCATGATCCCTCTCCACTGATCTTTTTTAGAAAAATTCTTGTGCCCTCATTGGTATTAAATCTTTGCATTCAATCTTCCCGCCTCTGCTTGCTGAGATTTCTTTTTCTCTAGCTTTCATTTACTCTTACAGTTGTTCCAGTGCTAGAGGTTCTCACCCTTCAGTGTGCATAAATGTTATAAGGGGTACTTGTAAAAGCGTTCATTTTTTTTTTAAATTCAGAGTCTTGCTCTGTTGCCTAGGCTGGAGCACAGTGGTGTAGTCATGGTTCACTGCAGCCTCAAGCTCCTGGGCTCAAGTGAGCCTCCCACCTCAGCCTCTCAAGTAGCTGGGACCATAGGTGCATGCCACCACACTCAGGTAATTTTTGTATTTTTTGTAGAGATGGGGTTTCACCATGTTGACCAGGCTGGTCTGGAACTCCTGGGCTCAAGCGATCCTCCCACCTCAGCCTCCCAAAGCCCAAAGTGCTGAGATAACAGGCATGAGAAAAGCATTTACGGCCGGGCACAGTGGCTCATATCTGTAATCCCAGCACTTTGGGAGGCCAAGGTGGGTGGATCACCTGAAGTAGGGAGTTTGAGACCAGCCTGACCAACCTGGAGAAACCCTGTCTCTACTAAAAATAAAGAATTAGCTGGGTGTGGTGGCACATGCCTGTAATCCCAACTACTGGGGAAGCTGAGGCAGGAGAATCGCTTGAACCTGGGAGGCGGAGGTTGCAGTGAGCTGAGATGTGCCATTGCACTCCAGCCTGGGCAACGAGAGCAAAACTCCATTAAAAAAAAAAAAAAAAAAAGGAAAAGGAAAAGAAAAGAAAAGAAAAGCATTTATATTTAAAACATAAAAAATAAAAATAAAAAAAGCAGGTTTCCAGGGCCCTATCCCCAGAGACTTGGATTCAATAGAATTGGGCAAGAGGGATCAATAGTGGAAATCCTTGGTATAGTTGTTTGTCCCTGGGTGGAGTTTTAGGAATTTATGCATGATAAAACATGCAAGAATTATTTTTAAACTAGAAAAAAAGTTTTCATCATGCAAATATAGGGCTGATCAAAGTGTTATGTCCTTAGCTGAGGCACAGGGGCACCTACCTAACTTAGAAAAGATGTACCTAGTTAAAACCTGAGATGCTTCTGAAACTGATTTGGGCATTTGGATTAGTTCTGCTTAAATCTGGGGCATCTGGTTTGATCTGAACTACTGAGAGACTCAGGCTTTTCCAGAACCTAGAACTAAAAAATTGTCTCTCAACAAAGAGGCTTCCTTCACTTGTCTCAAGTCAGGATTGTGGGAAGGGGCAGATGTCTACTGAAACTGATGTGAGGTCTTTTACCTCAGAAAATTTTACTTGAGTCATCAAAATACAACCCCTTTCAGAAAATTTCTTTAAGAAAAACTAGTGTCATTAAAAACTAGGTTATATTAGAGAAGTTAGTAAACACCAAGAATATTCCAAAGGAGGAGGCTGTCAACCAGCATATTGAGGCTATGGTCCTTGTTGAACAGGTTTTTTCATCTGATACTGATAATATTTAGAATTCTCAGATGCCTGCTGGGTGCAGTGGCTCGTGCCTGTAATCCCAGCACTTTGGGAGGCCAAGGTGGGCAGATAAGGAGGTCAAGAGATCGAGACTGTCTTAGCCAACATGGTGAAACCCTGTTTCTACTAAAAATACAAAAATTTGCTGGGTGTGGTGACACGTGCCTGCAATCCCAGCTACTCAGGTGGCTGAGGCAGGAGAATTGCTTGAACCTGGGAGGTGGAGGTTGCAGTGAGCTGAGATCGCGCCACTGCATTCCAGCCTGGTGACACAGCAAGACTCCATCTCAAAAAAAAGAAATCTCAGATGGCTTTGGGATGTAATATGTTAAAAAAATATGGTTCTCTTGGTCTGTGGTTACAGCATATGTCAGTTCTAATGAGCTTGTTTCGGGGAGGAATAAGTCCTCTTCTGTTAAGCAGTTTCTCCTAAATCAGTTTGGAGATATTTCAGGAGCAATTTCAGCACCCAAGCTGAAATTATTGGCTTCTTCTCTGATTAAAACCATCCCAACAGTTAGCAAACAATGATCAGAAGGTTTTCTGTGTAGCCCCCGTGAACCCTTCAGAAAACATCTTAAACAGTACTGTAAATATATTCAGGAGAGGAATGTGGTTCAGGACAAAAAACCTATTTAAAACTTGCCTTCTGTTTCCATAGCTGCTGCCGTGTAATCTAGGAGATGTTGGATAAGGTCTCCTGCTGTAAAATGGAGCAATAGACTATCTCATCAGATAATCGTATTCCAGATGTCTTTGGAAGGAATAACTGTAGCTACCACCTTCATATTGACTCACATAGCCCATGAAAGTCTGTAGAAGTGTAAAGGAACAGTACATGGGCCACCAGGAGAGGAAATCATTGTCATAGTCTGAAGCTCTGTTTAGGTCATCCCATGAAAATAATAGCCACAAGAGTGGCCATGGGCTTTTAAAATTGTATTCCCAAACCCTAGGTTGTTGGAAGAACTACAGTTAATGTATACTGAGTTTTTGAGAATTAAAAAGAAAACCAAAAAAACTGGTTGTTGAAGGCAGACCCCACATTTAGCACTAAGCATTTCTGAATGCAAGTTGTTTTTAACAGGGTATGTTTTATATTTACTGATGATTTTTAATTTTTTATGATCAAAAGTATATATGTTTATTATAGTCTATTATGAAAATATAGAAACATACTAAGAACAGTTAATGACCCATCAATCTAATGTACAGAAAGAAGGCTAGAAATAGGGGAATTGACTTTCCTTGAATAAATTACTGGAAGTGGAGTACACAGTTTTTAACTTTGATAAACATTGCCAAATTCCTTTCCAGGAAGGTTATATTAATTTATGTTCCTCTGAGAAAGTATAAGACTAAATCACTCACAGTTTTGCCTAATTGGCTATCATCATTTTTTGTTTATTCTGGGACTAAGTTATTAGAAAGTTTTGTAAGGGACACTTGCATTAAACCAAGACATCTCCCTGGTAACAATAAAAGCATGGAGAAAGGACTAGGGACAGAGAAAACAGGCATAAAGTTCCCAGAGACCCCACTAGTTTTTCTAACTCTGTAATCCTGGATTAAAACTACTTTGTTTTGATTTCAGGAAATTAGGGACAAAATAAAAATCTCAGCCTAAACTGGACCTTGTAGAGATTATCCCTGCTTGAGCAATAAGCACTCTAAATTCAGTCTGTTTAGAAACAGTCCAGCCAGTTAGCCGGGTTGGGTAGCACAGGCCTCATTCCCAGTTGCTCAGGAGGCTGAGGTAGCAGGATGCCTTGAACCCTGGAATTTGGGGATTCAGGCAGCAACAAGACCCCATCTCTATAAAGAAAGAAAAGAGAGAGAGAGAGGAAGAGAAGAGGAGTGAAGAGAGAGAGAGAGAAAGAAAGATGAGAGAAGAAAAGAAAAAGTAACAGTCCGGTCAAGCCAAAAGTTAATTTTCAGAATAAAGTCAGAAAGTAATTCCAGACTTTGGTAGTGTTGTGTTGATAAGAAACAAAAGATTTGGCCTCATTCTTAGGTCAGGCTTTCCTTAGAAGCTCTAGTTCTTCTCAGCTGTATTAGCAAAGGCTTAAATTCCATTATAGACTCTTTTTTCCTTTATATAACCTCTCTTCCCCCAGTTTTATTTTAATAATGATTCAAAAAGAGTTGCAATATTTAAAAAATTTAGTTTAACTCTTCTCCCCCAAATGCAAGAAGGCAATGAAAAGCAGAGGATGACATTGAGTATCTTAAATAGCTGACATCTTGTCAAACTATTAATTGTTGAAGTTATTTTTTACACCCGAGTGAACATTTGGAAAACGATATAAATAGAAATTAAAGGGAAATAAATGCTAAACAGATGTTAGAAAATATGGTTTTCTCAAGTGTACGGTAAGTATCTTTTTCTGTGGGGTTTTTGTTTTTTCTTTTTAAGGAGTCTCTCTCTGTTGCCCAAGCTGGAGTGCAGTGGTGCAATCTCAGCTCACTGTAACCTCCACCTCCCGGGTTCAAGTGATTCTCCTCCCTCAGCCTCCCGAGTAGCTGGGACTACAGGTGCCCGCCACCATGCCCAGCTAATTTATGTATTTTTAGTAGAGATGGGGTTTCACCATATTGGCCAGGCTGGTCTCTAACTCCTGACCTTAGGTGATCCACCCACCTCAGCCTCCCAAAGTGCTGGGATGACAGGCATGAGCACCACACCCGGCCAAGAGCATGTAAAAGAGAAACAGGCATGGTGGTGCTGCGCTGGAAGGATCACTTGAGCCCCAGAGTTTGGGTTGCGGTAATGGTCACACCACTGCACTCTAGCTTGGGGGACAGCGCGAAACCCTGTCTCTACATGAAAGTTTAAAATACAATAAAGGAAAGAAAATGCCTAATTACAGTTCTTGGTGAATAAATGATGTAAATGCCCATATTTTACTACCTGCTCATGTATCGCTTTAGTATTACATCAATCAATAGAAGTTAAAACCCTCACTGATGTTAGGGTTTCAACTTCTGTTGATTCACAGGGGGAGAGATGACAAGGGGGAAAATATGAATTGGATTACTCATGTGGAACAAGATGAAACTATTAGTTTAAAAGAATTTTAGACTGAAAAAATAGTTAAATTATTTCCTTCATGCTGTTATTATACTGTTTTTATAGTAAAGAAGTAAGCATAAATATGAGGATTTTATATGATTTCTATTCTGGCTGTTTTTAGAATCATGGCTAAGAATTGGCATGAATCTCAGAATGACTGATGTGGAGGCTTTAGCATCTTGTCAAAAATGAGGAAACATCTGGACAGACAGGGTAGAGGATTTGTACAAGGCCATGGTCAGGAAGGAATTTCAGGTCTACTGTCTTCCATCTCTATGTTCTACCTTTCAGACCCTTCAAAAGAATAATAAGTACTTATTAAAAAATCTGTATCTTTGTTAATGTGTTTAAACAGTGACAATTGCTGTAGGGAGGAATTTTGTATGCTGATGTGACCCAGGACTAGGCCCTATGTCACTTGAATCCTGCATCCATGTTAGACCTGTCTCTGTGCTTCAGGTTGCTGTCTCTCTTTGTGGAGCCTGATGCTGTTTGTCATGGCCTTGGCCTCATTTTCCACTCAGTGCCACCCTTCTCTGGGTGCACTGTGCAAAATGAGTGAGTTGGCTGCCATATGGGGATTCTGGGGTGTCCACAGTACCCAGGTAGCCAGCATATTATCCTCATCCTAGCTGGACAACCATTGACCCAAGCATGGGGTTTGGGTTCTTGGTAACAAGTTGTTATAAATGGAAAATTGATACTGGGGTACAGTGGCTCAGGCCTATAATCCCAGCAGTTTGGGAGGCCAAGGCAGAAGGATTGCTTGAGCTCCGGAGTTCAAGACCAGCCTGGGCAACATAGGGAGACCCTGTCTCTACTACTAATAAAAAAATTAGCCAGGCATGGTGGTGTGTGCCTATGGTCCCAACTGCTCAGGAGGCTGAGCTTGGAGGTCAAGGCTACAGTGAGGCCATGTTTGTGCCACTGCACTCCATCCTGGGTGACAGAGCAAGATCCTCTCTCAAAAATTAAATAAATAAATTTTTTTTTTTAATAAGATGGGGTCTCACCTTGTTGGTCAAGCTGTTTCTCAAAGTCCTGACCTCAGGTGATCAACCCACCTCGGCCTCCCAAAGTGCTGGGATTACAGTCATGAACCACTGCGCCTGGCAAATAAATAAGAATTTTTGAAATGGAGAACTGAGAAAAGGAACACTAATGCAGTTATGTTCCCATGGAAGATAATCAAACAAAGCTAAACATAGCTGGAGTAAGAGAACCAGTGGCTGCTAACAGACTTGGAACTGTGCAACTGAATGAACCCCAAGGCTTACTCCCTCCCTGGGGAGTCAAGGCCAGAAGCATTTTCTATAGCATCCATGGCAGAGCTTTGGGGGCCTTTCTGGCTTGACTGGGAAGGAAGGTGATGGCTGTTGTTCTTCAGAGAATTGCCTTCCTGCCTCCTGAAGAGAATCGCCAGGGCCTAGATTCTGGAAAGGGAAGGGAAAGCGGAGAACACAAAAAGGAAATGTTTTCTTGTTCACCCATGAGACTCATCTGCATGTCCCCAAGCAGATTGCCAGAGGAAATGAAGGTTCTTTAAAAATAATAATAAATAAATTCTGGCCCAGTACAGTGGCTCACACCTGTAACCCAGCACTTTAGGAGGCTGAAGCAGAAGGACCACTTGACCCCAAGAGTTAGAAACCAGTCTGGGCAACATAGCAAGACCCTATCTCTACAAAAATTTTGAAAAATTAGCTGGGTATGGTAGCACACAGCTGTAATTCCAGCTACTCAGGAGGCTGAGATGGGAGGATTGCTTGAGCCCAGGAGTTCAAAACCATCCTGGGCAAGAAGGTGAGACCTTGTCTCAATTTAAAGAAAAAAGAATCCCTCCCACGCCTGTAATTCCAGCACTTTGGGAGCCTGAGGTGGGTGAATCATTTGAGTTCAGGAGTTCAAGACCATCTGGACAACACTGGTAAAATCCTCTCTACAAACAATTAGCCAGGCATGGTAGTGCACGCCTGTAGTCTCAGCTACTTGGAGAACTGAGGGGGAAGATCACTTGAGCCCAGGAGGTCAAGGCTGCAGTAAGCCAAGATTGTGCTATTGCACTCCAGCCAGGGTGACCTTGTCTCAAAAAACGCCCACCAAAATCCCTCCCTTAAAACAGAGTTCAGTGAAGGTTGTTACTCAGTGCAAAAATGAACTTTCCCAATGGGTTTACATTTGCTATGAACCAATATCAGCCTATGAATAGCAGAAAAAGGCAAGTAGGCCATGTAACATTTCATTTTTTTCTGAAACCCCAGGGCTGACCTGGACTGGCTGGTCAGGGAATAGAGGTGAGGCTCCAAATCATCTAGGTGCAGGCAGACCACACAGACCAAGAAAGTGCCTTTCACCACCATGCCTGTAATCCTAGCTACTCAGGAAGCTGCGGCAGGAGGATCCTTGAGCCCAGGAGTTCAAGACCATCCTCGTCAACATGGTGAGACCCCATCTGGAATGAATGAATGGTGCCTTTCCCCAGACCTCCTTTGAGCCGAAAGAAAACAAGTCACTTCATAAGTTACTTTACGAACCATTGAAAATGTGGATACAGCCATTTGCTGGGTGGTATACCACCACTTCAGATATTGTTTATAGGGAATCTAGGGAAAAGTCTTTTCCACTAATATTAGGAAGTTTAAAAATAAGTAACCAGATAATCTGGTGCCAGGAGCATCTAGTGGGAGAGTTGTCAGGCCCACCCAGTTCCCTGAGACAGGTAGAAAAAACCCTTCTCTTCATCAGTGCTTATAGATGTAATTTCAATAAATGGGAAAGGATAATGCAAAACCCTTCCTTGTCCCTGTACGCATGGGGAGCAGTTGAACAAAATGCTAGGGGAATTTGTCTCTGAAGGTCCCTGAAGAGCTTGAGAGCTCTCACTGGAGACCCATCCCTGGGAAAATGAACTTGCAGCCCTTTTGGGCAACCAGCCCTGGAATCATAACAGAAGAGGCAAGACCAAGCAAGTCCCTATTGCCTTGGAGTGAGTCCTGGGAGAAAGTGGTTACTGGGGTAACCACAGCCTATGCCATTCTTTATAGCCCAAATGCCATCCCTAGTTTTGCACCTAGAAGTTTAGCCAATTAATTGTGTGTGTGGTTGTTAAGGTGCTGGTTTGAAAAAGCTAGTATTGCTTAAACTTGTCCTTCCATTCTTTTATCTTGTCCTTCGACTTCTCTTTAGGGAATGACTGAAAATTGCTGGTTCCATTTTTACCCTTGAACATCTCTCCCTGTTTACATGTACAAATATATTTTAGAAAACAGGAATACTGTATTGTAGGTTATGTGCTTTTTTTTTCTTTTAAATTGTAGACATTGTCAAATAGACTTTAGAGTACTGATGAATGTTTAATAACTGGTCTTCCTAAAAGAGGAAGTGGGACGGTGATTTGTAGCATTTGCCAATTTCCACGGTGTAAATTCTCCGACCATGGCCAATTTCAAGCTACTAATGTGACATTAATGCACAGTCAGCTCTGTGAGCTTGTATGAAGTGGCTCCAGCATAGTTCTCAGAATCACTCAAACTCAGAGTGCATATAGATATTAGCAAATGGCCCAACCAACGTATACTTTCACAAGCAGTATATGAGAGTATCTACAGTCATGCTGTGCATAACAGTGTTTCAGTCAATGACGGATGACATGTATGACAGTTTCCATAAGATTATAATGGAGCTGAAAAATTCTCATCACTTGTGTCATAACACATTATTCATGTGTTTGTGGTGACGCTGGTGTAAACAAACTACTGCTCTGCCAGTCATATAAAAATATAACACATATAATTATATGCAGTACATAATACTTGATAATAAGTGACTATGTACTTACTCTACTGTGCTTTTTATCATTTAAGTATACTCTTTCTACTTTAAAAAAAAGAAGTTAACTGTAAAACAGCCTCAGGCAGGTCCTTTAAGAGGGATTCCAGAAGAAGGCATTGTTATCATAGGAGATAACAGCTCTATGCCTGTATAGCCCTGAAGACTTTCCAGTGGGACAAGATGTAGGGGTGGAAGACAGTGATATTGATGATCCTGACCCTGTGTACACCTAGGCTAATATGTGTATTTGTGTCCTGGTTTTTGACAAAAAAATTTAAAAAGGTCACCCAGGCTGGAGTGCAGTGATGCGATCTTGGCTCACTGCAACCTCCGCCTCCTGGGTTCAAGCAGTTCTTATGCCTCAGCCTCCTGAGTAGCTGGGATTACAGGCACTGTGCCACCAAGCCCAGCTAATTTTTGTGTGTTTTTTTTAGTAGAGATGGGGTTTCACCATATTGGTCAAGCTGATCTCAAACTCCTGACCTCGTGATCCGCCTACCTCAGCCTCCCAGAGTGCTGGGATTACAGGCGTGAGCCACCACGCCCGGCCAATTTTTAAAAATTTTATTAGGAAAAAGCTTACAGAATGAGAATATAAGAAAATATTTTATACAGCTGTAGAGTGTGTTTGTGTTTTCAGTTAAGTGTTATTACAAGAGTCAAAAAGTTAATTACAGTGAACTAAGTTTAATTTATTGAAGAAAAATTTTTAAATAAATTTAATGTAGCCTAAGTGTATAGTGTAAAATCTACAGTTGTTTACAGTAATATCCTAGGCCTTTATATTCACTGAGCACTCACACACTGACTCACCCAGAGAAACTTCCAGTCTTACAAGCTCCATTCATGGTAAGTACCCTATATGGGTATACCATTTTTTATCTTTTACACCATATTTTTACTGTATCTTTTCTGTGTTTAGACAGGCAACCACTGTGTTACAGTTGCCTACAGTATTCAGTACAGTAACATGCTGTACAAGTTTCTAGCCTATAAGCTTACCATATAAGTAGGCTGTACTCTGCGATGTTCATACACTGATGAAATCACCTAATGATGTATTTCTCAGGATGTATCCCTGTCGTTAAGCAACAATGACTGTATTTCCCTTTATCCTTGTCAGTGCTTGGCAATATCATACTTTTTGCCAGTATGATGACTCATTTTTGCATTTTTCTCAACTATTAGTGAGATTGAGCATTTTTTTAATGTCTTGCTATTTTTATTTCCCTTTCTATGCAATCGTATTTTGCCTTTTGCCTGTTATTCTTTTCTTTCTTGCTTTCTTTTTGAGACAGGGTTTCACTCTATCGCCCAGGCTGGAGGACAGTGGCATGCGATCACGGCTGACTGCAGCCTTAACCTCCCTGGGCTCAGGTGATTCTCCCACCTCAAGCCTCCCAAGTAGCTGGGACTACAGGTGTGCGCCACCATGCCTGGCTGATTTTTTGTAACTTTTGTAGAGACGGAGTTTCACTCTGTTGACCAGGCTGGACTTGAACTCCTGGGCTCAAGCAATCCACCCTCAGCCTCACAAACTGCTGGGATTACAGTCATGAGCTACCACACCCAACCTGCCTGTTTTTCTTTTTTTGAGACAGAGTCTCACTATCTCGCCCAGGCTGAAGAGCAGTGGCACGATCTTGGCTCACTGCAACCTCTGCCTCCCAGTTCAAGCGATTCTCCTGCCTCAGCCTCATGAGTAGCTGGGATTACAGGTGCCTGCCACCATGCCTGGCAAATTTTTGTATTTTTAGTAGAGTCAGGGTTTCACCATGTTGGCCAGGCTGGTCTCAAACTCCTGACTTCAGGTGATCTGTCCGCCTTGGCCTCCCAAAGTGCTGGGATTATAGGCGTGAGCCACTGCGCCCAGCCCTGTTTTTCTTGATATTTTTCTGTTGATTTGTTGCAGCCCTTGATGTAGCCTGGAAACAAGTGTCTATCAAGAAGTTTTCAATCTATTCTAGAAAGTGAAGTGGGAGGAATATCCCCAAATGTATTGAGCACCTGCTATATGAACATATCTTTTAAGGGCTGGGACTGAGAGAAAAGAGTATACATTGTGTACATCAAACCCTATTAGTGATTTAACACTGTGGTAGGGTCAGTTGAACACACGCACACACCAGTGATACAAATAAAAACAAATTACTAGGAGTAGTGAAGAAAATAAATAAATTGCATTTTGGCTCAGTCTGCCTATTTGTCATTTTTTTCACAATCATCTTGTTGGTCATCATCTCTGTTGGAACACTGAGGTCATTGGATTATTCTTCTGGAGGGAATTCATCAGCACTTTCTATTCTCACTGAGGTTTCTAGGGAGTCTTCTTGTGAAGCTTATCCCTCATCTCCCCTGTCACATTGGTCCTGATCTCAAAAAGGTGGAGTGGTTTTTCTTCCTAGGCTGTTTCTTCTTGAAAATGACTGGCTGCCCCACCAGCTGACCATCCTCTGGGATGAGTTAAGGAGGCACCATTTTTCTGGGGTGTGGACTATTTCCAGAATCCCTCAAATGCAGGATGCAGGAGGTAGCCAATTTTTTTTTTCTTTTTTTTTTTAAAAAAAAGATGGGATTTCCCCATGATGGCCAGGCTGGTCTTGAACTCCTGACCTCAGGTGATCCACCCACCTTGGCCTCCCAAAGTGCTAGGATTATAGGCGTGAGCCACCGCGCCTGGCCAAGGTAGCCAATTTTTACAAAGGCAGGGCTGTGTAGGAGGAAACATAACATAGGTATTATCTTAGATGGGGGTGATTATTTGCTAAATGCAACTTTGACTGCTTCTAATTTGCTGCTCATTCCATTCCTTGAATGAAACATACCTTTTTTTTTTTTTTTGAGATGGAGCCTTGCTCTGTTGCCCAGGCTGGAGTGCAGTGATGCGATCTCAGCTCACTGCAACCTCTGCCTCCTTGGTTCAAGCGATTCTCCTGCCTCAGCCTCCCAAGTAGCTGGGACTACAGGCGTCCACCAACACACCTGGCTAATTTTTGTATTTTTAGTAGAGATGGGCCATGTTGGCCAGGATGGTCTCGATTTCTTGACCTTGTGATCTGCCCGCCTCGGCCTCCCAAAGTGCTGGGATTGCAGGCATGAGCCACTGTGCCCGGCCCAGAGCAGTGAGTAGTACTTAACCAGGGATGGACATCAGAATCCCCCAGGGAGTATCTACTAAACACACAGACCTGCTGAGTCAGAGTCTGGATGAAGGGTAGGCACATGTAGTTAGGAAAAACTCTGGAAATGATTCAGATGTGCCTTCATGACTAAGAGCCACTGCTCTGTTCTATTGCCATTCTGTGATAAGATTGGTACAAACCTTCAGGGTAAGTGTTCGGAAACATTTACAGCAGTTTCACGGAGTATGTCTATTAAATGTAGTAAGTTTGGGCTTGCATTTTGCATGTATTTTACTTCATTATATATTTTACAAAATTACCAGTCTCTGATGAATTGAAAATGTTAAAAATCAGTCTTACAGTTTGAGAAGCACTGTTCTTGGCTGGCTTAGTTGTATCCAAGTCAGATGGGCACATCTAAAAATTATCTGGTATTAAAGTAGATCATTAAGGCTGGGCATGGTGGCTCACACCTGTAATCCCAGCACTTTGGGAGGCCAAGGCAGGTGGATCACTTGAGGTCAGGAGTTTGAGACCAGCCTGGCCAACATGACGAAACCCCATCTCCACTACAAATACAAAAATTAGCTGGGCCTAGTGATGGGTGTCTGTAATTCCAGCTACTCAGGAGGCTAAGGCAGGAGAATCGCTTGAGTCTGGGAGGCGGAGGCTGCAGCGAGCCGAGATGGTGCCATTGCACTCCAGCCTGGAGACAGAGCAAAACTCACGTCACGTGAATGAATGAATGAATGAGACTGAGACTTCTCTAGTGCCTTAGGTTGCTTTCTAAGCAAATCAAAACCCAACTCAAAGTGAATGGTTGCAGCCTAGGAAAACAAAACTTAAGCATAACCAGTCAAAACCTGCTAACTAACCTCTAACTAGAAACTACCAATCAGAAACCACCAACTAGCCTCTAGGGACTTTCTACTTCAACCCATCAAATTGTGGTTTGGCAATGTCCAATTCATGAATCGCAATCTCAAACCTTTTAAACTTTTAATGTGCCTAAATTTAACACTAGTTTGGTAGTCTTGTGGTCTTGGTAAGTAACTCTCTGAGTATCAGTGACTCCTCTGGTGGGTCCTTGAGAGGATTAGAGATAATGAATGTATCCAAAGCACCTAGCACCATGCCTGACATTCATAGAAGTTATTGGAAACCTATCGTAAAACAGTTCCTAGCAAAACTATCTTCCAATTAGTTGTTGAAGAACACACAGAATCCTAGAGGGTGGTGACTGCTGCATCATATTCTAACCAACCCAGAGTGCACAGGATGATAGATTTGTGCAGCCTCTCTAAACAGTTTAACTTGGAGTTCAGCCATGGGCAAGAGAGCTTAGTGGCCAGGGCATTACAGGACAAACCTCTGGTTAGCAGACCTCTACGCAATCTGTCCTTCCTGGCTCCTGGCTCACATTCCCCTTCCCTGGAGTCCTTTTCTCTTTTGTACCCCACTGTGCCTTTCCCCCAGGTCTCAACAGTTTTTATTTCTTACCTCTAGCACAATCATTTTCTGTTCCTGATGGAAGGGTGAGAAGGGTGAGGGATGAAAAGTTCTGGCCACTGTGGTCTGGCCTCCTGTGCAAGCATCTGAAAATAAGCAGATCATTCATACTGGGCCAAATGACCTCCTGCTGGCATAATCCTGTGCCCTTATTGTGCTAAAAGAGAATCTATCTCTTCCTTCAACTTTCATTACAAAAAGCCTCTTTCTCTAACCTTTGCCTTATGTGGGTGCCGTTATTATTACTAGGAGCAGTGTTGTGTGATAAATACAGGTGCTTTGGAGCCAGCAACTTTGGATTAGATTCTGACTCTGCCTCTTACTTGCATGGCTTAGGGAATTTTTTATTTATTTTGTAGAGGCAGGGTCATACTGTGTCACCTAGGCTGGAGTGCAGTGGCATGATCATAGCTCGAGCAATTCTTCTACCTCAGCTTCCTGAGTAGCTGAGACCCACAGGCACGTGCCACCACACCCAGCTATTTTTTTTTTTTTTAATTTAGTGTTTTGTAGGGATGAGATCTCACTATATCACCCAGGCTAGTCTTGAGCTCCTGGGTGTAAGTGATCCTCCTACCTCAGCCTCCCAAAGTGCTGGGATTACAGGGATGAGTCACCATGCCTGGCTTTAGTTAGAGTTTTTAATTCAAATCAGTATTGAATCCCCAGTATTTCCTGTAAACCAGAAGTTAGATCTAGAATCTTTATTCATATTAAAATTTTTGGCAAGAACACGTCATAGTTTTCTTGAACCTAAATTCCTACACAGATTTAACTCTAGCAGCTAACTGGCTGCTTTGCTTCTCCATCTTCTCTCTACTCGCCTCCACTGACTGAGTCATCCTTCAGGCCTTCCTTTAGACGTCACTCTCTCAGGGACGTTGCCCTGACCCTCCAAATTTAGCATGTAGGTTTGTTCCTGTGATGGCTTCATGATGGGGGACTGTAATTGCCTATCTGCCATTTGGTGAACTTCTTGTAGCTCATCTCTCTTGCCCTGCCTTCCACTAATCTTTCCCTCCCACCACACACACTGCAGCCCCTGCTTTTCACCTACTGGAGAGGTACGCTGCCCATCCTTCAGTCCTTACCTCACATAGCACACCCTTAGGTCAGGTTTTCCATTATACAGAGCCATACTCTCCTGTACTCCCCCCCTCCACCCCCATAGCATTTATCACAAGTTATTTCTGGATTTTCTTTGCTGTGAATATTTGCCTTGTACATTAGACTGTAAACTGGTGGGCCTTTGCTTAATGCTGTATCCCCAGTACCTAGCATGGTGCCTGGCTCCTCATGGCAGTTACTAAATATTTATTGGATGATAAAGGGTGCTACTGCATTTGTTTATCTCCTTTAGGACAGGAACTGCCTTATTGATGGTTGTGGTCTTGGTGTCTAGCTGGTACACCACGCCCACCACAAAATATAGTTGCCCAGGTACACAATTCCTTCATGGTTTGAGAGAGAAATACAAAAAAATAGGCCAGTAGGGGATGCCAGTAAGAAGGAAAAATAAGTCTCTATCACCTGTGAACTATTCTTGCCAAAAGCATTTAACCAGAATCTAATCAAGCCTTTAGACCTGATTTCTAGTTTATAAGAAATACAGTGATAGAAGAACATATTTGGCAACCCCTCGAAGAAGCAATCAACCACATCCAGAATGTTTGACATTTTGGAGGGCAACGAGTCTGGACAAAGGTCATAACAGGGAAAAAAATGCTAGCCAGGTATGGTGGCTCACACCTGTAATCCCAGCGCTTCAGGAGGTCAAGGCAGGAGGATCACTTGAGTCCAGGAGTTTGAGACCAGCTTAGGTAACATAGCAAGACCTTGTCTTTACAAAAAATTTAAAGTAAATAAATAACTTTAAAAATTACGAGATGCAAAGATGGCTGGGCGCAGTGGCTCATGCCTGTAATCCCAGCACTTTGGGAGGTGGAGGTGGGCTGATCACCTGAGGTCAGGAGTTCAAGACCAGCCTAGCCAACATGGCAAAACCCATCTCTACTAAAAATACAAAAATTAGCCAGGCACTGTGGCGAGTGCCTGTAATCCCAGCTACTCAAGAGGCTGAGGCAGGAGAATCACTTGAACCTAAAAGGCAGAGATTGCAGTGAGCCAAGATGGTATCACTGCACTCCAGCCTAGGTGACAGAACAAGACTTCATCTTCAAAATAAACAAATGAAAGATGCAAAGATTATTATAGATTAAGAGATTGTAGAGACACACCATCCAAATACATAATATCCTTGATTGGATATGGTTAGAAAAAGAAAATTGCAAAAGACATTTTGAACCCATTGGAGAAGTTGAAATATGGACTGTATGTTAGATAATATAATAATTGGAGTTACTGTTACTTTTTTTAGATATTTAGAAAATTGTCCTTATTCTTAGAAGATGTATAATGAAATATTTACATAGAAAATGTCCTGATGTCTGCAACTTACTTTCAAATGATTCAGGAAAAATCACATTGATATATAGATAAAGCAGATGGTCAAATATTAGCAGCTGTTGAATCTGGGTGAAGGTGTGCAAGGTTTTTTGACTATTGGTTTTGGAGTTTTTGAAATTATTTTTGGTCAGATATATTAGGTATAATTTACACAGTAAAATGTACCCATTTAAGTGTAAAGTTTTATGAATTTTGACAAACACATGAAATTGTATAACTACCATCATAATCAAGAGATAGAAGAGTTTATCATCCTAGAATTCTCCCTTGTCCCTTTGTAGTCATCCCCTCACCCTACCCCCTACCCCTTGTACCACTGATTTATTCTCCATTTCTATAGTTTTGCCTTTCCCAGAATGTCATACAAATGAAAGCATATAGTATGTTGCCTTTTGAGTCTGGCTTCTTTCACTTATATATTAGTTTGCTAGCGCTGCTGTAACAAAACACCACAAACTGGGTGACTTCGAACTATAGAAACATATTGTTGGCCAGGTGTAGTGGCTCATGCCTGTAACCTCAGCACTTTGGGAGGCCGAGACGGGCGGATCACCTGAGGTCAGGAGTTCGAGACCAGCCTGGCCAACATGGCGAAACCCTGTCTCTACTAAAAATACAAAAATTAGTTGGGCATGGTGGTTCACACCTGTAATCCCAGGTACTCAGGAGGCTGAGACAAGAGAATCACTTGAACCCAGGAGGTGGAGATTGCAGTGAGCCAAGATCATACCATTGAACTCCAGCCTGGGTGACAGAGCGAGACTCTGTCTCAAAAAAAAGAAAAGCAAAGAATAAAGAAACATATTGTCTCATAGTTCTGAATGCTGGAAGTTCAAAATTAAGTTGTTGGAGGGGCCATGCTTTCCCAAAGGCTCCAGGGAGAATCTGTTCCATTCCCTTCTCTTAGCTGCTGGTGTCACCAGCAATCCTTGGCATTCTTTTCCTTGTACCTGCGGAACTCCAACCTCCGCCTCTGTCATTGCATGGTATTCTTCCTGTCTGTCTCTTTATAAGAACATCAGTCATATGGGACTAAGGGTCCACCTTATTTGAGTAGGGCCTCATCTTACGAAATTATATCTGCAATGACCCTATTTCCAAATAAGATCACATTCTGAAGTATTAGAGAGTTAGGACTTAATATTTTTGGGAGGACACAATTCAACCTTTGACACTTAGCTCAAGGTGTTTGAGATTAATCTGTTTTGTTTTTTTTTTTTTGGTTTTTTTTTGAGATGGAGTCTCGTTCTGTTGCCAGGCTGGAGTGCAGTGGTGAGATCTCGGCTCACTGCAACCTCTGCCTCCCGGGTTCAAGTGATTCATTTGCCTCAGCTCCTGAGTAGCTGGGACTACAGGTGCATGCCACCATGCCCAGCTAATTTTTGTATTTTTAGTGAAAATGGAGTTTCACCATGTTGGCCAGTATGGTTTCAATCTCTGACCTTGTGATCTGCCCACCTCAGCCTCCCAAAGTGCTGAGATTACAGGTGTGAGTCACCGGGCCCAGCCTTCTTTGTTTTGTTTTTGAGACAGAGCTTGTTGCCCAGGCTGGAGTGCAGTGGCGCAATCTTGGCTCACTGCAACCTCCACCTCCTGGGTTCAAGCGATTCTCCTGCCTCAGTCTCCCAAGTAGCTGAGACTACAGGTGTGCACCACCATACCCAGCTAATTTTTGTATTTTTAGTAAAGATGGGGTTTCACCATGTTGGCCAGGATGGTCTTGATCTCTTGACTTCATGATCTGCCCGCCTTGGTCTCCCAAAGTGCTGGGATTACAGGCCTGAGCCACTGTGCCCAGCAAGATTAATTCGTTTTTGCATTTGTTTTTGTATCAGTTTGTTCCTTTTTATTGCTGTGTAGTCCACTGTTTGGATGTATTGCTCTTTGTTTATCCATGTATCAGCTGAAAGACGTGGGTTGTTTTCAATATTAGGAAATTATGTATAAAGCCACTATAAACATTTGCCTGTGGATTTTTGTGTAAACACAAATCTTCACTTCTCTTGGATAAATATTGAGGAGTGGGATTATGTTTAACTCTATAAGAAGCTGCTAAACAGTTTTCCAGAATATTTTCAGTTCCCACTAGCGATATGTGAAAGTTCTAGTTCTTCATGTTTTTACCAACACTTGGTATTGCTGGCTTTTCTGATGATAGCCATTTTAATGGGTATGTAGTGGTATTATGTAGTGGTTTTGATTTGCATTTCCCTAGTGACTTATGATGGTCAACATCTTTTCATGTGCTTATATGCCATTTGTATGTCGTCTTTAGTAAAGTGTTTAGATATTTTGCCCATTTTTATTAGGTTATCTGTGTTCTTATTGAGTTTTGTAAATATTAAAAATATTCTCCATGTAAGTCCCTTATCAGATATGTATTTTATTTTTACTTATTTATTTATTTTATTTTTATTTTTGAAATGGAGTCATGGTCCGTCGCCAGGCTGGAGTGCATTGGTGTAATCTTGGCTCACTGCAACCTCTGCCTCCTGGGTTCAAGCAATTCTTCTCCCTCAGTCTCCCGAGTAGCTGGGACTACAGGCATGTGCCACAATGCCCAGCTAATTTTTGTATTTTTAGTAGAGATGGCGTTTCACCATGTTGGGCATGCTGGTCTCGATCTCTTGACCTTATGATCCACCCACCTTGGCCTCCCAAAATGCTGGGATTACAAGTGTGAGCCACTGCGCCCAGCCTTTATTTATTCATTTTTGAGGTGGAGTCTTGCTCTGTTGCCTAGGCTGGAGTGCAGTGGCACAATCTCAGCTCACTGCAACCTCCACCTCCTGGTTCAAGCTATTCTCCTGCCTCAGCCTCCTGGGTAGCTGGGATTACCAGTGCTCACCACCATGCCTGGCTAATTTTTGTATTTTTTATTTCATTTCTTTGCATGCACACACGTATGCATGTATGCACATGTGCTAATTTCTGTATTTTTAGAGATGGGGTTTCACCATGTTGGCCAAGCTGGACCTGATCTCTTGACCTCAAGTGATCTGCCCACCTTGGCCTCCCAAAGTGCTGGGATTACAGGCATGAACTACCTCGCCTGGCCAGATATGTATTTTTAAAATATTTTCTTCCAGTCAGTGGTTTGTCTTTTCTCTTCCTTAACAGTGTCTTTCAAAGAGCAGAAGCCTTTAATTTTGATGACGTTCAATTTATCTCTATAGATAGTTCTTTTGATGTCATTTCATTGTATATGTTTTTCAGCTTTTCTCTGGGTTTGAAGTCTTTCATAATAAAAAGTTGAGAGAAAAAAGGCAGAAATAGCTAATTTTTTTTAAAAGCAAACAATTACTAAAAGGCAAACAATAACATAACATCCTCTTTATTTACCCTCCAGTTCTCCTTTCACAGAAGCAATTGCTTTTAAGCCCTTTAACTATTTCTTCTTCAATTAAATTCTCCTTATTTAATCAGTCTTTGAGGGGGAGGGGAGACACCTCCAGGACACACCAGTGTTCACGACAGGGAGCTTTGGATCTGCCCTGGGAGTGTCCTGGGGCTAGAGTGGGCAGTGACCCAGACTCCTCAGCAAGTAGGCTTGATTCTGGTTGTGAAATGAGCACCCAGCTCTTGTTAAAAGCAAACTCTGAGACTGCAAAGGGTCTACTGTGGTCCTTGATGTCTGTCTTGGTGTTCCCTCAGCCATTAACCACACTCCGAACCTCAGACAGTTGCCAGGCCTCCCTTCAGCTAGACTTGGGTGGGAGGCTTGCTGAAGCAGCAGAATGTGTGGCCTGAGAGGAGCCCTCGGCAAGGCGGGTAACTGTGTCATCTTGTTGCATGTCAGGCTCGCCCAAAAACAGATGAGCAATGGGAATTCCAGCTTCTGAGCTGGCTTCCTCTGTCTGCTTCCCAGCAGTGCTGCCTACATACCTCTCTTCTCTCTCCTGGGCAAAGATTTGCCTGTCACATGCTATTCAAAGACCTCCTCACTTACCACCTCTACAGTGTTTGAAGTTGTTTTAGAGGGACAATGAGAGAATAGGACAGGCTCCCTGCAGGACGTTTTCCAGGTGGTGGCCTAGGTAGAGGAAGACTTAAGACAGCATTTTGACCCCTTGCCCATCCCCTCTGGCGTCTCTTGCTTTCCCTGCTGCCTCACTCATTCTGCCTCAAAAAGAAATGTTAGAAACAGATGCTTAACTCAGTCCGGGTCCTCGTTTCCTGGCTGAGCCTGTGTCAAATCTCCTGGGTTGGCCCTGTCATAAATTAGGCTCTGCATGTGCTTTGGGACAGGCCCTCCTAGATGGTCTTCAGAAAAACCCAACCTGCTCAAGTCTGTTTTGAGTTCAACCCAACGTTGTCACTGGTCCAAAAGTGGGCCTCTTCCTGGGAGAGAAGGCGCCTCTCTTTATCAGCTAGCCTTGAACTCTGCTGGATTTCTTTGGTACATGGGTGACAGACAGATGAGAATGTTCTCCCACCACCTCCAGCGTAGTTTTTGTGTGTCACTGGCTTCCCACGGTTCTTTCCTTGCTAGCCTATCAGACTCTGTTTTATGGCAACTTCAACCATATTAGTTTCTCTGTGATCCGTGTTCTCTCGCCCTCAGTCAGCTTCAGGTGCTCCCCCAGGACTAATTCCTGATTCTGGAGAACCTACTAAATACAGCTGATGTCCATCTCACTATTGTTACATGGTGGCTGCTCCTGTGAGAACAACAGCTGGCACACTACTTTTCTATTTAGAAAATACCATTGCATATGATCTTATGCAGTATGCATGCTAACCTTGTGAAGTAGGTGCTGTTACTCCCATTTTTCAGATGAAGAACACCCAGCTGGTAAGGATTGATTGAACTCAGCCTTCCTGAGGAAAATATGAAACGTGTTTTTTTATAGAGCATATTCCTGGAAGGATACAGAAGAACTGAATATCCTGGGTGACCTATCAGTAGAGGAGGACTGAGTGGCAGGGGGACAGGAGTGGCAGGAAGACTTCCTATCATATGCCATTAGGTAAACTACATTACTGTATTATCCATTGACAGCAAACAAAAATACTTGTCCCTGCCCTGTTTCTTTAGCCATCTACTGACTCCGCTAAACAGGACCAGCTTAATGAGCCACTCAGCTGAGTGCACCAAGAAAACATGCCTCTGGAGCGGGCGGTATTTTTGTTGTAAAATTAAAGTACTAGCTTTGGTCTTCCATCACGAGTCCACTTTGCGTTACTAGACATATCCAATCCCCTTTAGGAGAAAAAAGAAAGCTCTATTTTTCTTTTCAAGGCAGGCTAGTGCCCAAGTTGTCTGGGCACGGTACGTCAGCCAGACCAGCAGGCAGCCAGGACTGTGGGGTGGGGAGCACTTCCACGCTCAGCCCTGGAGGACCTGGGCCGATTATACTGCTAGAGGACTTTACCATCTTTTGGCAGGATGGGGGATTTTCCCTCTATCAGAGTCTTGGTCATATCAAGAATCAAGCTTGAGAGGTTGGGACTTCCAGAATGGCAGAGTTAGGCACTCAGCTGACCCTC
Organism: Plecturocebus donacophilus; assembly: GCA_004027715.1. Lineage (NCBI taxonomy): Eukaryota > Metazoa > Chordata > Mammalia > Primates > Pitheciidae > Plecturocebus > Plecturocebus donacophilus. The sequence continues at coordinate 2,448 of PVKP010033095.1, read as the reverse complement.
TCCCTAGCAAACAACAATTTGGTGAAAAGAATTAAAAAAAAAATCTTTAAAATTTTCTGGGAATTGTCCTAAGGGGCCACAGCAAACAAAGAGACATTCATTCAAGGAAATCTACTAAATCTCAGTAAGAACGAGGAACATCTATGGCATGTGAGATGGGAACAAGCTGCCTTACCCCTTGCCTTAGCTTCATGTTCTGGAAGTTCTACCTCGGGAATGATAATGCCATACGAGTAACAGACAAGGAGACCGGGGCCCCTCTTCTGGAGCACCCAGTCTGGACTCCCAGTTTAACCCCAGGAGGGGCGGCTGCCAGTGTTTCTCTCCCCCTTCCCCAGCCCTTGTTGCAGAGGCTCTGTGACAGACAAGTGGGTCAGAGGGGAGCAGGCATCCCTTCCCCTGCTCAGCCTTCAAAGGACGGAAGATCTACTCCTGTGTAGCAAAGAAACTGGATCACTCATCCATTGCTGGAGGAAATGTAAAATGGCATGACCATGCTGGAAATCAGTTTGGCAATTTTCTAAAAAAATTAATATACAACTACCATACAACTCAGCAATTTCGATCCCAGGCATTTAACCCAGATAAATGAGGACGTAGATTCAAACCAAAACCTGTACACAAATGTTTATAGCAGCTTTACTTGTAATAACTCAGAACTGGAAACAGCTCAGATGTCCTTCCACAGGTAAATGGTTAAACAAACTGGCCCATCCTGAGGAGGGACTACTGCTCAGCAATAAAAAGAAACACTATCACTTAACAACCTGGATGAATCTCCACAGAATTTTGCTGAGTGAAAACAAGAACAATCCCAGAAGGTTGCATACTCTATTGTTTCATGTTTATCACATTCTTTGAAATGATACAATTTTAGAAATGAAGAACAGATTCGTGGCTGCCAGTGTTGAGGAGCGGCAAGGGCAGGAGGAAAGTGGATGCAGCTTTAAAAGGGAAACATGCGGGATCCTCGTGGTGATGGAAATGTTCTGTATCTTGACTGGATCAGTGGCAATATATTGGTTGTCATATTACAATATGACAGTTTTGAAGGATGTAACCATGGGGAAACTAGGTAAAGGATACACAGGATCTCTGTATTATATCTTAGAACTGCATGTGAATTTATAATTACCTCAAAATAACAAGTTTATTTTTTTTTTAAAGGGATTGGAATAGACATTTGTCCAAAGAAGATATACAGATGGCCCATAAGTACTTGAGAAGATGCGTAACATTGAGTCATTAGGAATATGCAAGTCAAAGCCACAGTGAGATAGGAGAGCTATAATTAAAAAGCCAGGCAGTAACAAGTATTAGGGAGGATGCAGAGAAATTGGAACTCTCATACATTGCTGATGGGAATATGAAATGCTGCAGCTGATATCAAGCAACAATATGGCATTTCCTCAAAATCACAAACATAGAGTTACCTTATGACTCAGTAACTCTACTCCCACATGTATATCCCCCCCCCAAAATGAAAATGAACATTCACCAAAACTGTTTTTTCAGCACTAAGAAGGAATGAAATACTAATACATGCCACAACATGATGAACCTTGAAAACATTATTCTTGGTGAAAGAAGCCAGTCACAAAATACTGAATTTTTTTAGGGGGGGAGATGGAGCCATTCCTCTGCCTCAGCCTCCTGAGTAGCTGGGACTACAGGTGTGTGCCACTATGCCAGGCTAGTTTTTTTGTATTTTAGTAGAGACGGGGTTTCACCGTGTTGGCTAGGATGGTCTCAATCTCCTGACCTCGTGATCAGCCTCCCAAAGTGCTGGGATTACAGGCGTGAGCCACCGCACCTGGCCTGAATTATTATATAAAATGCTCAGAATAGGCAAATCTGTAGAGACAAAGTAGATTAGTGGTTGCCTGGGGTCAATCTGTGTGACTGCTGATGGGTATGGGATTTCTTTTAGGGGAAATGGATGTTTAAAATTAGATTTTGGTAATGGTTGCACAACTCTGAATTTACTAAAAAAATTGACTTTAAATAGAATGCTAAAATGGACTTAAAGTAAGAACATTCACTTTAAATTAAATTCACCCCTTAAATGGGTGAATACTTAGGTATATGAATTGTATTTTAATAAAGCTATTTTTTTAAAGGAACAACTTAGAATCCAAGATATGTCTTTCTCCCGTCTCTCTCTTCTTCTTCTCCTTCTTCTTCTTCCTTTCTTCTTCTTCTTCTTCCTTTCTTCTTCTTTCTTCTTCTCTTTTTCTTTCTTTCTTCTTCTTCTTCTTTCTTCTTCTTCCTTCTTCTTCTTCTCCTTCTCCTTCTCCTTCTCCTCCTCTTCCTCCTCCTTCCTCTTCCTCTTCCTCTTCCTCTTCCTCTTCTTCTTCTTCTTCTTCTTCTTCTTCTTCTTCTTCTTCTTCTTCTTCTTCTTCTTCTTCTTCTTCTTCTTCTTCTTCTTCTTCTTCCTTCTTCTTCTTT
>PVKP010033094.1:0-25311 GCA_004027715.1 Plecturocebus donacophilus | reverse complement strand
TCTTTGTTCGGTCGGCTTTATAGGGGCAGAGGGCCTGGGGCGGTGGGAGAGCAGAGGTGGTGGATGACGATTGGTCAGTCCCAGTTGCCGGGCGGGGAGTTTGCCGGACGGGAAGTTTAGTGGGCAGGAAGTCAGGGGAGAGCTAATAGGGCAGATGGTGATTGGCCAGGTCCTAGGCAGGAAATCTGCTGGGCGGGAGCTGAAGGGGCAGGTGGTGATTGGTTAGGTAGTTGCTAGGCGGAGGAAGGGTGCTGGAGTTCCTTCAGCCGGGGTCGTTGTGCTGAGTCACATAAGGAAGTTAAGCCCTTTCCATGTGGCCTCCTTGTGGGGGAAAGGCTTCCTTATCAGGCTGGGGGATGGGGCCAGAAATTCCTCTACCAGCCAATACCTTTCAAGGAACTGGTCTATTTCAACCCGGTCATCAAATTTGTAGGTATAGCATTGTTCGTTATATTCTTTGTTATACCTTTAATATCTGTGGGTTCTGTAGTAATGTCCCCTCTTCCATTTTGAATATGAGTAATCTGTGTCTTCTTTCTCTCTCTCTCTTTTTTTTTTTCTTTTAGCCTGGCTAGAGGTGTATCAATGTTACTAATCTTTTCAAAGAACTACCTTTTGGTTTTGTTGATTTTTTTTTTTCTATTGATTTCCTGTTTCTATTTCATTGATTTCTGTACTAATTTTTTTTTTATTTTCTTCTGCCTTCTTTATATTTATCTTTTTAGATTCCTTAGGTGGGAGCTTAGATTATTGATTTTAGATGTTTCTTTTTGTCTAATATATGCATTCATTGCTACAGATTTCACTCTAAGCACCTCTTTTGCTATATACCACAAATTTTGATAATATGTATTTTAATTTTCATTTAGCTCAAAATATTTTTTAAATTTTTCTTGAGATTTCTTTTTTGACCTATGTTTTATTTAAAATGCATCTTTTATATTTCAAATATTAGGGATTTTTCCAGCCGTTTTTCTGTTAATGATTTCTAATTTAATTCCATTGTGGTATAACCACAGACATTGTATGATTTCTGTTCTTTTTAATTTATTAAGCTGTGTTTAATGGATCATGATGTGTCTATTTGGTGAATGTACCCGGTGAGCTTTAATATAATGTGTATTCTGCTGCTGGTGGATGAAGGATTCTTAAGATGTCAGTAGTATCCAGTTGATTGATGGTGCTCTTGAATTGAACCATGTCCTTACTGATTTTCTGCCTGCTGAGCTGTCCATTACTGTCAGAGTGGTTGAAGTCTCCAACTATAGTGGTGGATTCATCTATTCTCTCCTTGCAATTCTATCACTTTTTGCCTCATATATTTTGACACTATATTATGGATGCATACACGTTAAAAAATTTTATGTTTTCTTGGAGACACTGACACTTTTATCATTATATAATGCTCTTCTTTATCCCTGGTGATTGTTTTTGCTCTAAAGTCTGTTCTGTCTGAATTTAATATAGCTTATTCCAGTTTTCATTTGATTAGTGTTAGCATGGTACATTTTTCTCCATCTCTTTACTTTTAAACTATGTGTCTTCATATTTAAATAAGTTTCTTATAGATAATACATAGTTGAGTTTTTTAATCTGATAATCTGCCTTTTAATTTGTTTATTTATTTATTTTTTGAGTTGGAGTCTCACTGTGTTGCCCAGGCTGGAGTGAAGTAGCACAAACTTGGTTCGCTGCAACCTCTGCCTCCTGAGCTCAAGCAATCCTACCAGCTCAGCCTCCCAAGTACTTGGGATTACAGGCATTTGCTACCGCACCTGGCTAATTTTTGTATTTTTGGTAGAGACAGTTTTCACCATGTTGCCCAGGGTGGTCTTGAACTCCTGAGCTCAAGCAATCCACCTCCCTTGGCTTCCCCAAGTGCTGGGATTATAGGTGTGAGCCATCTAGTATATGGCCTAACTGGTATATTTAGACTACTGACATTTAAATGATTATTGATAATGTTGGATATCTTTTTTCTTTTTCTTTCTTTTTCTACTGTTTTCTATTTGCTGCTCTTATTCTTTCTTTGCTCCTGTCTTTCCCACTCTTTTACTGCCTTTTTTGGTTTTAATGGAGCATTTTATATTATCCCATTTTGTCTACTTTGTTAGTTTAATGTTTTGTTACTTTTTTCAGTGGCTGCCCTAGAGTTCACATACATTTACAGCAAGTCCAAGGCTACTTTAAATAACACTATACCACGTCACAGGTAGTGAAAGTTCTTAAAATAGCAAAGTGTTCAATTTTCCTCTCCTGTCCCTTATCTCATTGCTGTTACTCATTTCACTTATCCATAGCTATAATCATCAGATATTTTCTTGCTATTATTATTTTGAACACACTTCTTTCAGCAGTATCAATGAAGAATTTTTAAAAAGCTTTTATTTTACTTTTAATAATTCCTTCTCTTATGTTCTTCCTTTCTCTTTGTAGAGCCAAGTTTCTGATCTATCATTTTTCTTCTCTCTGAAAAACTTTTTAATATTTCATGCAAGGGAGGCCTATTGGCAGATTCCCTCAGTTTTATCTGAGAAAGTCTTTATTTTTCATTCACTTTTGAGGGATAAATTCATGGGATACATAATGCTAGATCGGCAGCTTTTTCCTTCAACATACTGAATATTTCACTTCGCTTTGCTCTTGTTTGAGTGGTTTCTGAGGAGAAGTCCAATGTAATTCTTATCGTTTCTCCTCTATAAGTGTTTTTCCCCCCTTGGATTTTTTTTCAAGACTTTACCTTTGATTGTCTGCAATTCGAATATGATATTACTAGGTGTAGATTTTTTGGCATTTATTCTGCTTGGTGTTCTCTGAGCTTCGTGGATCTGTGATATGGTAAAATTAGAAATCAGTAATAGAAAGATAGCTGGAAAAAATCCAAAATGCTTGGAAGACAAATGACGTGCTTTAAACGTTAGTTTTAGGAAATTGTTATTATTGCTTCAAACATTTCTTCTGTTTCCTTCTCTCTTCTGCTTCTTGTATTCCTATTACATGCAAGTTACACCTTTTGTAGTTACCCCATGGTTTTGGATATTCTGACATTTTGTGTGGTTTTGTTTTGTTTGTTTTCTCTTGCTTTTCAGTTTTGGAGGTTTTTACACAGTTAATCTTCAAGCTCAGAGATTCTTTTCTCAACCACATCCAGTCTGCTAAGGAACTGTCACTGGCATTTTCATTTCTGTTACAGTGTTTTTTGTCTCCAGCATTTCTTTTTTGGTTTTCTTAGAATTTCCATCTCTCTGCTTACATCACCTGTCTGTCCTTGCATGCTGTCTACTTTATCTGTTAGACATTAGAGCTCTTAGCATACCAATCATGGTTGTTCTAAATTCCCACTCTGTTAATTCCAACACCTCTGCCATATCGAGTCCAGTTCTGTTGTTTGCTTTGTGTGTGTTTGTGCGTGTGTGTTTTGTGAAGCTATACATGGTGTATTCAATAATAGGAACTGTGGTAAACAGGCCTTTATTAACATATTGCAAAATGTTAGGGGGAAAGGAGGCCCTCCATAGTCATATGATTAGGTCTTAGTCGATAGTGGACCTGTGCCTCTGGACTGTGGACTTCACAAATACTTCTCAGTATCCCTCTCCCCCACTGTTAGTTGGGATAGGATAGCTAACGTGGGCTGGAGTTGTATTTCTCTTCCCCCAGGTCAATTAGGTTCTGACAAAACTGGCAGGTTAGGCACTGGTAAACATAGCTTCTCTTACGAGCAGGCTTTGTTAAGAATAAAATAAACGTGCTGACTTATTTCAAAGTGGCTACTTTCCACTGCTTCTTCCTGGACACCTGAGGGGATTTGTCTCAAATCTTCACTATGAAAACCTGGTAGGGTTCCTGGAAGTAAAACTCATAGAAATGTGCAGGCCCCCTTAAGACTAATTCCCCCTGGATCTGAGACGTGTCCACACGGAACCTCCAGCGGTTTGTCAGCTACAGTTTAGGTTTTCCTGGCCGAGTCTGGTTCTCTCAGAGAGGATTTTGCTCCTGAAGTTTAGCTCAGGTAAGTTGTGATTCTCTGTATTTAGCTTTTGGTCCCTCCAGTTTGTGAGGCAGTGGTTTGCCCTGTGACTTCAGCTCTCTGACACACCTAAGAAAAATTGTTGATTTTCAGTTTTTTCAGCTTTGACTTGTTAGAAAAAAGTGATGACTTCCAAGTTCCTCTCATGCCAGACTAGAAACCACCAAGTCGTTTCTTTAATTTTTTATGATCTATTTATAGATGTTGGTAAGAACCTTTATTTTTTTTAATTACTAAGGGCCTTTGAGATTCATGCAGTGCAAGTTTGGAGATTGGAGATTAAAATATTTTAGGCAAACCATTTGTTATAAGTCAAAATGGAAAACAAATTTACTTGTGTCTTTATATAAGATTGCAAAGAAAATTGTTTCACCTTCAGTTTTCCTACACAAAAGACTGATCATTAAGTTCACAAAGCTTTTCTGATAATGTTCCAAGTTTTCACTTGAAAAAAGTAAGATCTGAAACACAAGGCTCAAAAGAGGGAGAAAGACAAAGAGAGAAACTGCTATTTATCCACAGTGATGAGTCTTTTTCTTGATGTAACTCTTTTCAGCCATCTATGATTATGGGCAAGAGCATTTGACCTGTACAGGGTACCTTGATTTACTGTTCTTCACTTTATTGCTCTTTTGCGTATATTGTATTTTTTGTAAATTGAAAGTTTGTGGCAACGCTGCATGGAGCAGGTCTGTCAGCATCATTTTCCCTATAGCACTTGCTCACTCTCTTGTCCCTGTGTCATCAGCCTTGTGTAAAGCATTGGCTAGGCACTAGTAAACTTTTTGAAAGAAGCATATTGAATTTGGGGGTGATAGATGATGTGTATTTGAAAGCAATTTGGTGGCCAGGCACAGTGGCTCATGACTGTAATCCCAGCACTTTGTGAGGCTGAGGTGTGTAGATCACCTGAGGTCAGGAGTTTGAGACCAGCCTGGCCAACATGGGGAAACCCCACCTCTGCTAAAAATACAAAAAAAAATTAGCTGGATGTAGTGGTGCACACCTGTAGTTTCAACTACTTGGGAGACTGAGGCAGAAGAATCGCTTGAACCTGGGAGGTTACATTACTTGCCTGGCCCCAGGGAGACATTCGTGTTTGTGACATCTGCTGAAAGTAGAAAGGTGGCTAATATATAGGGTGAATGCATGCAGGCTTGCAGAAGACATTGAGAGCTGGGTTTAGAAGGTGGTTCACAGACATAAGGTATGTCCTGTGGATATGAGCTTAAAGCTGCAGGTGTCTGCCTGGACCTCTGTTTGATTTGAGCATGTTTTCACAGTCTTTACTGTGCTCCCTTTGTGCTTAAAGATCAACAATGAAGTGATTAGTGTGATACCACTGAAATTAGTTTATGCATGTGGAGGATTAGAAGGGAGAGTTTTTTTTCCAGTATAAGCATAACTTTTATTGGTGCATATATCCCTACCGGCCAACCGCACAAGAAGTGCATTGGCTATCATTTCCTAACCTTCAGGATTAAAGGAATTCAAGCAAGAAAAGGCAGAGAGGAAAGCCTAGTAAAGTTCACAATGCTTCTCTTTACAGGCTGAACAAAAAAGAATATTGAGGCAATTACTGGCATAAATCAGTCCAAAGAAATTCAAGCAAAAATAGGCATTTTGCCTGAATTGTGGAGCTAATTATCTCAATCCTCCACTTCAGAATTCCTGGGGAGACCTGGCCTAAGAATATTTTTCCAGTGATCTGGCAGATTCAAAAGTGGAGAGAAAATTATTTAAGTGCAGCTATGGAGATGGAGTCTGGTGCTGTCTCTGTCCAGAACATGTGTTGAGAGCATCCAGGCTCAGCTAGCATGGCTGGCTGGGAGGAGAGAGGCTCTAGAGGGGAATGATCACGATCCACGCAAGGCCAGAGAGGGGTGGTGTCAGTGCCCAGAGGAGTCATGCTGGCTCACCTTTCAAAATCTGTGTAACTTTAACACTGTCAGAGATGTTATAAGTGATTTTTTCTGTTTAAAAAATGTATCTTTTTTCTAACAACTTTTAGCAATAAAAAGGCAACTTATTAATGAAACCCTTCTGCCTTCAAAGTATGAAATTAAAATATTATTGTAACTACAGGCAAGAAGGCATTTGGATTATGTGTCACTTAGAAATGATAATAAGGATTATCCATATGGTCTTATGTTGTCAGTTCCTTACATTGCATTAGCAATCACCTAATATGGTTGTGATTTTGATTATGTGGCTCATTTTAAATTCTACTGTGTTCTAGGTCAATCAGTGTCAAGATGATTTACTAGAAGGAGGTGTGGTTTTCTTTCATAGATGCTGCTAAGTGCTTGGGCACAATTAGAATATTTTAGGACATAGTATTTTTGGTATTATAGTGCTATGGGTGTTGAATACCTTCTCTTTAAGCATCTCTAATTCTAATCTTGTCTGTCAGGCACATAAAACAACCTCTGGTAGTAAGATCTATAAAAATTTGTGTTATCTGTTTATTTACGTTAGGGTCCCTTAAGGGCTTGTGGCTTTTGTACAGGTGTTAGTAATTTTAGATGATGAGTTTTTGGTGGTCAGTAAGCGGGATGCAGAAGCCAGGATTAACCTGTGTCTCCAAAAGAATTAGAAATCTCTCTGCCTTTTTTGCATTCTCTTCTACTGAAACGGAACAATGAAGTCTTACTCCTGCTAACTTTCCAGGGAACCCAGCAACATGACATTTTTTAACCTTCTGCTCTGTGGGGATTGACAAAGCTTGATGGGAACTAATTTGGGTTCATTTGGGATTTGGGACAGGGTCATAGCCTTTTGAGAACTCAGTACTTTCCCTTGATCCTCCTACGGCCTAAGCTCTCTGATCTCTGTAGGCTCTGTGTCAGGTTCTGCTCCCTGTATGCACATACTCCAGTTATACATTCTTGACTCCTCTCACCTAGTTCTGTTCTTTAAACAGTGTGCCTTTTAGACTTATCTGTTATTTCATTTTTGCTTGGAAAATATTTACTCAGGAGAGTCTTCTCTTTGACACTGTATATGGTGATGTAGACAATAATTTAGTGAAAACTTAATAGGACTGTAAGTTAGCAGATTATGATTGTGTTGTAGTAGATTAATTGGTCATTTTAATCTAGCTTATAGTAGGAGAAACAAAGTGATGTTTTGTCCTTCTGGTTGTTTGAGGGTGTTGTTTATTTTTTGAAGATAGACCGTACATGTTTTCATCTTTGTGTCTGCAGTCTGGCAGAGTGCTTGCCACAAAGAAGGCACCATGAATAGGATTAATTCAGTAGATGTCATTTCTGAACATCGGTCAGTATACATGCCAGAGCTCCATATCCCATTCAAATGCATACCTACATAATTGAACTCTTTATCCTAAGGAAACTGGCCAAGAAGCGGAAGGAGACCATGAGCAGCACCCGACAGGAGATGACTGTGATGGTGAACTCAATGGACAAGAGCTATGCTGAACAGGGCACAAACTGCGACGAGGCTTTCTCATTCATGGACACGCACAATCTGAATGGGAGATGTAAGTGCGTATGTTTCTTGGCTTTTAGTACATTGCCCTGATTTTCCAGGAATCCAGGTGGTACGAGGGGATTGAAAAAAAAAAAAAAAAAGCTTCCTGAAGAATTTTTATGCCATATGTGTTTCTCCAGTCATTTTCAGTGGTCCTGAAAACTCAATGTGACATGGATTGCTTAGCAGAGATATTTTAAACGTGATAGGACCAGGTCAGAGAGTCCAGAAAACCACAGTGAAGTTTCTGTAAAGATTTAGAGAGCAGTGACACGAGGCTTTCCTTTTCTAGTGGAAGAAGACACCTGCTTCTCATCTTGTTTAGATCCCATTTGTAAACTATCCAGGTGTGGAATTACAAACGGGAAGCCTGGTATAAAAACAGTTCACTAAATGGCAGTAACAAGTTAATTGTTTATTTGTGTAGCTGACAGGTTCTGCCTTTATTATAGGGCTATTAGTGGCAATTAATAAATTAAACTGTATTTCAGCTTCACAAGTCTTATGTTTCATACCAGGTGCATAAACCAACCTCAGCTACTGCCTTCCCATACTGCTACCTGTGATCCAGGTAGAAGGCATTATTTCAGGAAACTAACAATTAGCTTGATTATATCAAGCACAAAAGGAGCAGTTGCTTTATCCCTGGTGATATTCTCAGAAACCAGAGGGAGGTACCTCACTCTGTGGTTTAGGGCACACTTTGGTGAGTTCAAGGTCAGGGGTTTCTGTGTCAGACCTGAGCTCATAACCAGGATGCTGGTCAGCATGGGGATGGAATTAAAATGCAGCTGTTCCTGTTACCAAAAAATAATAATATTCATGAAGTCTGGTGGGCCTTCTGGCTGTGAGGAGCACAGAAATGGTATCTGGGGTGGGGGCGACTGGGAGGAGTTTGGACAGTGTGGGCTGGTGTCCTGATACCCACTGTGGTCAGTGTGGGCCTGCAGCTCATCTCCACTCCTCTTCCAGATCACAGTGTGGTCAACACACGTGCCTGCCCCTGAGGCTCGCGTTCTCCTGCACGCTGCTAAGCTCTGGAATTCAGTCTCTTCTATTTTTCTGCTTACAGTGGCTGCAGTTGCCCACTTTATCCTCCTACATCCATTTGTACTACATGCACACGTGGCCCAGCAGAGCATGCACAGGTGCTGCTTTGGCACCAGTGGCCGGGGCAGCACTGTTGCTTTCATCCTTGGCCTTCTTTCTTTACCCTTTCCAGTCATTTTCAGTTCAAGCAATAGAAGCTGTGGGGTCTCAATGTACCCAAGCTCCTTTCCATTTTTTCATAGAATTCTGCCTTTTTTTTTTTTTTTTTTGAGACGGAGTTTCACTCTTGCTGCACAGGCTGGAATGCAATGGTGCAACCTCGGCTTACTGCAACCTCTGCTTCCAGGGTTCAAGTGATTCTGCTCCCTCTGCCTCCCAAGTAGCTGGGATACAGGCATGCGCCACCATACCCAATTTTGGATTTTTTTTTTAGTAGAGACAGGGTTTCTCCCAGTTGGCCAGTCTGGTCTTGAACTTCTTACCTCAGGTGATCCGCCCACCTCAGCCTCCCAAAGTACTGGCATTACAGGCGTGAGCCGCTGCGCCCAGCCCTCTCTGCTTTTCTTCTTGTGTGTGTGTGTGTGTAGCAGATATTATGCTTTTCATTTAAAAATACATATATATAATTTATTCAATTGCCATAAGAAAGCAACCTTTGATGCATTTGTTGCGGGCTGGAATTGGAGAAGCCCTTTTGACCACACACAGGATTAGAATTTTTGTAATAGCAGGTATTCGTTGAAAGGGACCACACAGATAGTTCTAATTTTCCAGTATTAATATTCCCATTAATGTTCCAAATCTTGTATTTCATGATGAAATTCCTCAAAAGTCAGGTTACTTGTAATCACTCACCCCAAAAGCAGGAGCCTTCTTTAGTAGTTCTAGATGTTTGAAGTTTGAACAACAGAATATTCCCTTCTGGACAGGAAGTTTAATTAGGCAGTTACTTTTTTGAAAGTAAATGGATCTGTGGAAATCCAAAAATGTTTGTGCACAGAGGACTGCTGCAGAAGTCAACAGAGCTTCCACAGCTCACCAGCCAGTAGACATTATTTTTTTCCTCCCACTTGAACAATGAGTTCTTATCAGATCTCATCTGTCGGGAGTGACCCTAAAGGTAAATATCCTAATAATGTCTTGATGGCTTTGAAATAAGACAGCAGATCCTGGGGAGGAAAGCTTCAGGAAAGATGTTCCTTAGACCACAAGGCTGCCAGCACCACACCTATGACAAGTGTGGGTATGCATGAGATCTTTCGGGATTGAGAGGAAGTACTGGAAGCTGTGAAGTGAGCAGTTTTTAGAAATGAGACAAAGGGAAAAATGAAATTGGAGAATTTAAAAATAAGCATGACCACAGTTATGAGAGTGGGGATTAATCTCTCCAGCAAAGCAAGTATGAGTTGTACTGTCTGCTTTCATATGCTGTAAAAGGGGGAGAATAGATATGGGTAGTGGGAATGGGTTTAATTTTTATGCTCAAAGACCAAAGAATTTATAAAATATTTTAACAGGAAGGTGAAAATAAACACAGTTATTTTATATCTGCTGTGAACATCCCTACCAACCACATAAAAATGTCTGCAGGTAATAAAAAGGCTTTATTCTCACTGACCCTGGCATATTTTATTGATACTCATTTTTTCATTCTTATTTTCATCCATTGTGCTCTTTCTCTAGGCAGCTTACCGTAAACATGCATTATAAGTATGATACTTTTCTATTTTATAAAAATACCTGTAAAATGACAGGCAGCCTGAGTTCTGGCCCTTGTTCCGTCACGTACTGATGCTACACTTTAAAAATATAAACACATGTAAAGGCACCGTTCTAAAGGGACTGTTCCTGGAGAGTTAAAATATATTAATATGTCATCAGAATAATTACCCAGTATGCACAGGGATTTGGTCATGCTTCCCATAAAAATAATGGTATAATTGTGTATTAGTCTCCTGATCAGGAACTCAGCGTCAAACAAATCATGTGACTACATCAGAGGAGTTACCATTTAGATTTAAATTTAACTACCTTGAGCAACTTTCAAGTCTTTATATTTTAATGAAATTAAACTGTTTTAAAAACACTAATCAATTAATACATTTGAAGAGGATTTTTTTACTTTAATAAAATTTATTCTACCAAGGCTCTGTCATCCATGAAGGTAGTTTTAAAATGTCTCTTAAAAATAGGAAATACCCATTTTTAATGAAATCAGATAAATTGGATGAGATTGACTTTCCCACTTGATAAAAGCGAGGAAAAGAGAGTTTTAATTCAGTCTTGAGTATTTCAGAGGAATATTTTAAAGAAAAGCATTTTTGTAAGGATTTAAAAGACTGATGAACATGCATGGAGCACCACCTTTATTTTTCATAAAGCACTATGGAATGTTCTCTGCATATCCAAATATGAGGAAGCAGAGGATTTAGCAACCTACAGGAACATTGACATTCTCCAAAAGCCATGTGTAGGCACATTCTTCTACTTTTACTTGTAAAATTCAGCTTGGCCTGAGAGTAGATTTCTATAAACAAAGGCCAGGAGTCAAAATAGAAGTCTGATGACTTTCCCCATCCAAAATGGAGGCAGTAGTTGTGGATTTTCTCTTTATTTGTGGGGTAAGAAAAGTCTTTAAGTGACAAAAGGTTGCTTGTCTTCTAAAAGACCAGTAACTACTCAGAAAAACTGGGAATGATGATATTTCCTGTATAGACATCAGTGAGTCCCAGAGTCACCGTGGGTAGCATGGAGTCACTGTGGGTAGTCTCAGAGCATTTTGTGTTCAGAGTGTATGACATGTCTGCTGCCCCTGACCAGCCTCTCTTTTATTTACAGCTGTGTCTTCACCATCATCCTTTACAATGAAAACAAACACACTGAGCACATCGGTGCCTAATTCCTATTACCCAGGTAACAGATTTTTCCATTATCTCCTCTGTGCTCTCTCTTTGGCAGTCAGAATCAGTCCGCCCTGTCCCTGCTATCTGTGGTGCTTGAAGGGCTTACTGTGTTTGAGATGTTGTAACCCAATGCTTTTCTACAGCTTTCTATGCGGAAAATAGGGCGGGCTGTTCATCAATCATTTACTGTTCTTTCTCTTTTTACTTTCTCTGCATTGACCTGCTTACGGTGTATGACAGACCCATTTGTGCCAACTGCAATTTTAGGTGAGAACATTTCCCTTTACCACAGTTTGTTGCAGGAGTAATTTAGAAAGTCAGCGGCCACTCTGTAGGAGATTGGAGTTTTAATTCTATATAATGCAGTGATTATAATCACGACATGGGGGAGGTGGGTGGCCTGGGGCATGGGGTGAAAGGAAGAAAAGAATTTTCTCTAAACAGTCATTATTAATAAGAGGGGTTTGCTGCATGTATCTTGGGAGTGATACCAACAGGTTCAAATGAATAATCCCAGCTCCAGTATTCTCCCTTTCTGTGTTCAGAATTTAAAGTTAGGTCTGATCCCGGGGAAAAAAACAAGGTGTCATCACTCAGCTGTGTACTTTCCAAGAGCCGAATTCTGTCTTGTGTGATAGTCATAAAAGTGAAAATAGCTTCTCATTATTTTCACTTATTGCTAAGCACTAAAAACTTCAATTTTAAAAATAGCATTTTTCTAATTATCCCAAATGTTATGCAGAAAAATGATCACAATGGAGTTTCGGCCCCTACCCATCCTCAGTGCCACTCAGGGCACCCCCCACCCCAGCATTCCAAAGTGTCTGTCACACAGTGGAATTTCAAAGGAGCTGATGATCTGAACAGCAAAATGATAAGATGGCACTTATAATCATATGGTTTATTATGTGTCAGATGTCACTAGAAATGAACTAAGATGTTAGCCCAGTGGGGCAGAATGCATTTAAAGTATGAAATATTCCCAGCAGGGGGTTACAGAAAAAAATCCCGTTTGTCCAATATAAGAAGGGTGAGGAGAAAAATGACATTACCTGGCTGTGATAACCAAACAAGCATGAGCTGCTGTTGCATTTGAGACGCATAAATAACCCGAGTGTATCACGGCTGTGTTCTCTTTCTACTACTAACCTTTCTGAAAAGGAGCACAACAAAAACGACTTCAAGGTATATAACAATTCATTGTAGCAAGAATTCCATCCTCGGTTGTTCGACTTCTCCTTCCTAATTCACTTGACAAGGGTTTATATCTTTGCAACATAATTTTTTTCCCCTCTGCTTCTCTTTCTCTAAGTTGTTACGATTTTTGTATAGAAAGTAATTTTTATTTTCCTAATGGTGTTCTCTGGGCTTAAGCAAGTTTGTTGCCTAAGGAATAAATGAATTAAGATAGAAGTTTAAGAATGGATATAAAAACAGAGTTTTTAAATTTTGCATCATTCTGATGGATAACAAAGCCCACTAAACCCTCCTCCCACATTTAATACCAACTAAAAGGGAAAGAAAACTGCATTTTTATTCTTTTCATAAGTGAGGGGCACAGGCTAATCTTAGGCACCAGAACAATGTAATCTGCATGCAAATGACATTTGCAGAATCTTTTGATAGGCGAAGATTTGCGATTTCTTTGTGTGCTGTGGCATTCATTCTGAGGTTCCTGTAGTAGATGTTCTGACCTTGTGGGAGCTGCGAGTGGGGAGGCCTAAGACGTGCATTGTCAGAAGGAAGAAAATGTTCAGATTTCACAGCAGGATTAAGATAAGCTTATTAAACAAATATCATTCTTTAAAGTCGCTGCTTTGTTATTATGAACATTAATGACATCTTTTAAAGTTGATTAGGTTTCTTTACTGAGAGGGAATCACTTGGACAGATAATTCAAGTAGCAAAACTGATTTACCTTGTGAAAAATAAGCCAGATAGGCCAATAACTGTTATCATGTATAGCTTATATAGGTACGAGCGTCACAAATGGCAGTACTTGGGAACTGCATTCCTTACACGTTACTTAGTGCAAATGTGAATCTATGTATTGAGTAATAAGGATTGGTGAGGTTATCACTTGAAACCAAATAAGAATATAAGATATATATCTACTCTGGCATTTTGGGGGGATAGTATCAGTTATAATTTACACAAAGACAAGAAGAAATGTTTTGCTGTGAATCAGAGCTCAACAAAATTAAATTCTCTAGCACTTTTAGCTTCACCTCTCTCATGCTAAGGTGCCCAGTCCTAATGGATAGAGCTGGAGTACATCTTTACTTCATTTGGTTGCAAAAATATAGATGATTAAATGGATGGATGGATAGCTAGATGGATGGATGGATGGATGGATGGATAGATAGACAGACAGATAGATAGACAGATAAAACCTACCCTACCTCAAAAATACTGCATCTATTTCAACTTAGGGTTTTTCAGCTAGTTTGTTAAAAATTCAAGATAATGCATAAAGAATATTGGTAGAATTAATTTTCAGTCCTTAGAAAACCATCAGAACTATTAGTGAGAAGATTTATTTCTAATGTGCTCTTCTGCATTATTTTTAATTTTAAAAAATGTTGAGGCCAGGCACCATGGTGCAAGCATGTAATCCCAGCACTTTGGGAGGCCAAGGCTTGAGGCCAGGATTGCTTGAGGATCGCTGGAAGGCAGGAGTTCAAGACCAGCCTCGGCAACATAGGAAGACCTCCATCTCTTCAAAAATAATAATAAATTAGTGGTCATGATATAAGGCATCTGTGGTCCCAGCTACTCAAGAGGCGGGGCTGCAGTGAGCTATGATAGCGCCACTGCCCTCCAGGCTGGGTGGTAGAGCAGTCTCTGAAAAAAACAAAAGGAAAAAAATTGTCGATGAGTAATTTTTAAACTCATAAAGGAAATTAATGACAAATAATATATTTTATCAGTAATAATTCCTTTTTAAGTTAGAGAGAACTAATTAATCACTAATTTTAGTGAAATCAAGAATGTCTAGTGGTATCAGTGACCCAATTTTATAACAGCACACAAGAAACCCTCTATTCCCTCTTCCATATGCATGTACTAGATAATAGGGCTCTTCTTTGATGGACTTGGTAGTGTTTAAATGCTTGAAGACGTGTTCCACACTAGTAATGAGGCCAAGATGGCATAACGCAGCACAGGATGATTACATAAAACAGTGACAGTGGTTGTAGCTCTGTGAATTTAAAACTTCCAAGAATACCTAGCCCTGGGATCAGAGCATTGCTAAGTTGCTGGTGTAGCCACGTGAAAGACCCAAATCATTTATGGGAAGTTTAGAAGGTCAGCCCACCATGGAGGGCATGTTAATTATGTTCATCCCATAAGGTACAAAACTGACAGAATGAGAGAGGCACAGAGGGGAAACTAATTAATGTTCCATTTATTTTAGTATAAAGAACAGAACTTCCTGCTGGAGTAACTCAAAGCTCAAGGGATTCAGTACTTCAGCAGGATTCCTGTATCCCAGTTTATAAAGGTTGGCAGTTGCCAGCAAGCAAATCTGATGTGAAAATTTCCAGGTTTATTTGTGACTGTTAAAATGGGAACATATGAATTGAAAATTTCAAAGCAAATCCAAATGAAACAAAAATCATAAAATCAACTTACCACCCTTTTTTATTTTGTCTTTGTGTCTTTAGCCACGTTGTAGTGATCCAGGTGCCATTTCAGCAACAGCAACATAGCTACACACTTGTGTACCACCTTTCATACCATGCATCCCCAGGTGCTTTGCGATGCAGATAGAAATGAGGTTTCAAAACCAGGCCCTGCTAATCAAGCACCCTTGGACTAAATTTTCTTCAGAGCTGAACTTCTCAATAAAAAACAAATAACATTTGAATAACGATAGCTGAATTCCCTATTGATTACAATCTGGTAATTTTTAAAACTTGAATGTATCTTTTATATGATTTATATAATATTCTCATTTTAAATGACTTTAGCATTGTATTTTGACAATATCCGGACCCCAATCATAAAACTGCTAAAGGGATTCAGCGTTATAATGAGTTAACCTGTAGAATACGGAATTCTTAATCTAATAGCATTTTCCTGCATAAGACATTTTTAATAGCTACCATTTCTGCAGTTCATTAACCTAATTTACTACTAGGCCTCCATTAAAGTATAGCCTCTTTAGGCTTATCTGACCAAATTTTGACATCAATTTTGTAGTACAATTTGGTTGACTTGTTCAAGAAATTTAAATGAGAAAATGTGTTGAATACAAATAAGACTTATTTAGACATTACTTGGTTCATGGGGGATGAAAGCAATTATGATACTAATTTTAACCTCCTTTTTGTTACTGAGTACTTAAATTCAACACCTCCATCCTAACGTGATGGGAGAATTGAGGCTTTGCCCTCTGACCACCTCTGAAAGGAAAACTTAACTGGAAAGTGAAAGCATAAAATAAAAACTACCTGTAATTATGCACGCAGTACTATTGCTTATGCCCTGTTTCCTTTTTCTCCTCCTTTTTTCTCCTGATATGTATCTTCTTAAAAGTGCCAATAAATGGTAAGTTCCCCGATTCGCCCCATGGAAGAGTCGTGGAGGGAGTGGGAGTGTGTGTCTTACTGGTAGATTCTGATGAAGCCAGCTGGTGCTGCTCTGTGCTGGCCTGCATGTTTGCCTTTGTAGAACATTCCATGTGTGATGTGCTGGTCCACAATATTTTGTCAAGCTTTCTGATACTGGAGCATGCAAAGTGATTCATCAAAGCGTTACCCCCAAACCAGGTTCCCTTTTATTTTTCCACTTTTCTTTGATTTCATGTATTAAGTCCACATTTCCATTGCTAGCTTTATAAGCCACACCATTTTGTGCACTTTTATTTTGCTCACAGAACATTTGTGCAGAGTTTATTTATGTCATCATACGAACTACTGAACTAATGTTTCAAAGAATACAAGACTGGTTTTGCACCAGGTCTTGATGAAGTTTCAGGTTGAAACTTTCACAAACTTTAGCACTGAAAGGCTAAAGGGCTCTTCTCAATTAGCTTTGTGAAAGCAATATATCGTTTGGACTGCTTTGTAAAAACAAAAATTTCTGCGCATTCCTATCAGTATTGCCAACCCCATTTAAATTTCTAAATATTTAACTTTTCTTTTTCGCTGAGCCATCGTAGGGAATTTTGCAGCCCTAGGTGAGGGGATGCCAGGAGCCAGCTTCTTAGCATTCTCGGTGATGCTGACCTAGCTCCCTGGCTGTCCCTCATTTTCTCCCTGGCCTTTCTTTTCCTAGATGAAACCCACACGATGGCCAGCGATACCAGCAGCCTGGTGCAGTCCCATACTTACAAGAAGCGGGAGCCGGCTGACGTGCCCTACCAGACCGGGCAGCTCCACCCCGCCATCCGGGTGGCAGACCTCCTTCAGCACATCACGCAGATGAAGTGTGCCGAGGGCTACGGCTTCAAGGAGGAATACGAGGTGAGCACAAGCTCTGTGCCAGGGCTTTCCCATTCCTTCTTGGACTCCTTGCCAGGTGCTGTGCTCCCAAGTCGATCAGAAAGCCAAAGGAAACCCCAGCCTATGAGAGATGCCAGAAAGAGACCAAGTGCAGTTGTCCCTCGGTATTCTGGGGAACTGATTCCAGGATCCCAGCATATGTCCAAGGCCCACAGCGAGCCCTGTGGAACCTGAGGATACAAAAAGCCATTCCTCCAGATCCATGGGTTTTGCATCCCAAGGATATTATATATATTCTTTTCAATCTGCATTTGATTGAATCTGCGGATGCAGAACCCTGGGATATCAAGGCTGACCGTATTTGATCTGTGGATCCACTTTTATCTGATAGTAAAACTTATTACCAAGAAGTTCACATGCGTTACATGGAAAAAGGAAGAGCACTTTGCCTTTTACCTTATTCTGCATAAATATACAATGAAAACAGAAATTTACTAGGCTCTCTTCCCCTCCCCATCCTGTTTTTCCTCTTTTTTTCTTCTTCCCTCTGTCAGAATTAAGTTTTAGTTTATGTCTCCTTCCCCATTCTTGATCACCTTCCTTGGCTTTTCCTGTAATTATGATATTAAATTCTAATGATTTTATAGTCATTATCTCAGGAAGAAACTATCCATTTAAAGCAATTATAGACCAATCAACAATGTCATGTGGTGGAGATCAGACAGCAGTGTAGGGACTAGCTATTGTCATGGCAGTGACAACCGTTACTGTCCAGCCAGCCCAGGGAGCATGCCACTGTCTTGGGCTCTTGTGTGGGTAGCTGTCAGGAACATTTCTGGGAACAATGATGTTCTCTGAATATATAAAATATAGGGCTTACCCCTTTCACACCCTATGCCATTAGTTAATACTGTCAGAAGGTCATTCGAGAACTGAAGAAAATTAATTGACTGAAGAAGTCTGATTCAAAGAAATATGCCCTCCCTTGAGTGGGTGGCGTGGAGCTCAGGGAGCAGGATAGGAAAGTTGAATTGCTTTTTTATGTTATTAAAATTAATTTGCAGTCATTGATGAAGATAAAGTAGCATGCTTACTCAGAGTAAAAATAGAATTATATAGACGTGTTTTTTTAAATCTTAAAATGTGGTTCTGATCTCATATCTATCTAACTAGCTCAGAGTTGGGAAACATCTTGTCTGGAATTAGCGTATTTTTGAAATCTGTTTCTACCACCTGAATAGTTTGTGAGTTTCAAACTCTGTTTTTTCTCTTCTTGTGGACATGCTCACGACACTTCATTTTATGCCCCAGATACTGCACTGTCTTGGGTTTAGCTCTTTTTCCAAGCTTGATCATCAAAGATTCATTACAGCAGTCAAAGCAACACATGGTCCCACTGTTGGCGGAGCCACTGCTACACTTCTTTTAGAAATAAGGCTTTGGTCCAAAGCAGACATAGATAACACTCTGCTCTGCTAACATGTGTGTACTGGTGTATTGCCAATGACCTCAGTTCAGAAGACTGTGAAGCCAAAGAATCCCATCCAGACCATGTCCCGGGATTTGACTGAAGTCCAGAAAATATTTTCTGTTGAAGTTCTGCATTTTAGCAACCCTGAAATTCTTAGATTTAGCTTTAGCGATTCAATGTGTAATTCAGTGAAATTGACTGCCTTTGCATATTTCCTCCTGCGCTTTTAAAGTCTAGCTTATGAATTAATAGGATTAAGAGTAAGACTTCCAAAAGCTTAATATCGTATGAAAGACAAAATTAGGTTATTGAGAAAATATAAGCCTAATGAATAGGAATGATGTCTAAGTTCTATCCAATATTCTGAATGCAGATATTGCTGAAATGTTTATTAAAGATGTTAATGTCAAAGAGAGTTTTAGACTCAAATAACAATCCATGAAATAACCTGAGCCCAATTTTTCATGGACTATTTAAAAATACCTACTTCCTATAACGTGCTATAGACAATGCATATTTGAAAGATGTAGAAAATATTTTCCATTCAGATCTTCCAAATAAATATGATTTATAAGTATAAACTGAAATATTGTATACTCATTTTAAGCATACTATGACTGACAACTAATTTAGTTCCCAAAATAAAATGTTATATTCACTAACTACATTTCAGAAAACTTTTTCTCATTTTAGCTATTCGGTGATCAGAGAGGACTGCTAAAAAGTGAATACTTTTAAACCCTAAAACCATTGTTTGTTTAAAAAAAAGAAGGAAAGGAAGGAAATAATGAACAAAACACATATGCCAGAGATGAAATCAGGAGCAAATGGAAAGGAGCTATTGGGAGAAATATGAAACGGGCAGTTGTGTTAGGAATAATCCCGTCACTGAGTACCGTGCTCTTTGTACCACCCTCCTGGAGGGATGCTGACGTTGTCATCTCGTGGGGCAGATGACAGGGCAGTGAGGAGTGGTGATGGTGGGCAGATGTGCGTGTGTCGGGGCTGCAGGGAGAAGGGGACGCCCTTAAGAAGCCTGTGTCACAGAATGACATGTCCTGGTCTTGATGGAGGCACAGCCAGGCTTCTGGGAACGGGTAGTGGAGTGAAAGATTCCAGACTTCGAGTACTCATATGTCCAACTTTCTCTAACCCCAGGGAGATGTTATTCTAATGAGAATCTGGAACATCCTTAAACAGTTATTTTTTTGAAGTTCATTTAGTTTTTAGACCTCTAACAAAACAGACCTCTTTCCATACTGTAAAGTGTGCATCCTTCCCGTGAACACGTGCTCAGAGTCAAGAATGTTGAGTGCTAACTGGCATAGTGGGAGTCTCTGTGCTTCTCAGTGGGTCCATCCCACCCAACAGATACTGACACGCTGTGGTTTGGAACACAGGCTGTGGCACTAGACTGCCTGTATTCAAACTCAGCTCTGCTTCATAGCTATGTGACCTTGGGCAAGTTATCTAACCTGTCTGGGCAGCAGTTTCCTCATCCGTAATAATTATGGTATCAACCTCAAAAGGTTGTTGTGAGGAATAAATCATTTTAATGTATGTGCTAGAATTATATGTGGCATATAGTAAGTGTTCATTTGAAGTGTTAGCTAGTAGAAGAAAAAAAATACTAACATAATAAGATCCAAGAGCAGACGTTGACACCATGTTCTTTATAGGAAAACTTTGTTATACTGAGGTTTCAGTAAAACCCTGTCATCCCTGGTGCACAGCCATCTGAGGACAGAGTGAGCCACAGGTTATGAAAAAAGGTTAGTACTTTTGCTTCATCTACAGGGCTAGATAATTTTCTTACCATGCACCATATGTCATCAAAAATTCCCATTAACAAGTAACTTACAAATAAATAGGTAGATTTGATTCTGTAGGTTAAGAATTTAAGAACTGAGAAAATAAATTTAAAAAAATATATGTTGTCATGTCTTATTGCTATGATAGTGTTACCGTATCTAAGTTGGAGAGTCCTAAGGAATGCTGTAACTCTAGATGGCATATTCCTCCTAAAAAATATTGATTACGTTGGTGTCTTTGACAAAGTAGGATTTGGGAAAGAGTTTAATTTTACCAATCATACACTGCATGTGGCACCAGGGTTACAGAGGAGAGCTGCTTCTCCCTGTCCCTGACTGGAAAGCTGACAGGGCAGGAGAAGGCAGCTAAGTAGTGACTGTCCAGTCAAACCCCACACTCTTTAAGAGAGATGCACAGGGCTTCTCTGAAGGCCAGTGGGGTCACCTGAGCCAGCCAAGAGCAAGGATGACTTCTCTCCTTGAAGATGAGCGGGAGTTGAATAGGAGAAGGTGAAAGAGGACAGCTGTCCAGGTAGACCCAAAAGCAGGAGACTGGAGTTCTCTGGGGAAACGGCAGGAGTTCTATATGCCTGAGTCTCAGGATGGACTGGGCTGCAGGATAAGGGTGGTCAGGGCTCCATTCACCAAAAGCACCTCATGTGTCACACTGAGAGGTTTGGACATGATTATAGAAGCATTAAAAGGGAAGAAAGACATCCAGGAGCGGTGGCTCACATCTGTAATCCCAGCAATTTGGGAGGCCAAGACAGGCAGATTACTTGAGATCAGTAGCTTGAGACTAGCCTGGCCATCATGGTGAAACCCCGTCTCTACTAAAAATACAAAAAAAATCAGCCAGGCGTGGTGGCACTTGCCTATAGTCCCAGCTGCCTAGCAGGCTGAGGCAGGAGAATGGCTTGAACCCAGGAAGCGGAGGTTGCAGTGAGCCGATATCACACCGTTGCACTCCAGCATGGTGACAGAGCAAGACTCTGTCTCAAAAGCAAAGCAGTGGGGGGAGTGGGGAGAAAGACTCAGATAGCCTAAGTCTCATTCCTGTACTTGGATGGAGAGCTATTTAGTTTGAACAGCTCAATATAAAAATATTATTTCTATGAGATACACAGGCAATTGCTTAAAAGGTAATACCCCAAAAAAGTAAACGAGAGAGGGAAAGTTATTTTAAAAGTTCCTATTGTTCTATTTCTATTCAAACTGCTGAGAAATGCTTGGCTTCAAGACTTGTTGAAATAGTGAATTACTTCAGTACTGAAGTATCTTTGGGAGTAAAATCTCAAGTATGACTGTTTGTTCCTATGACTCTGTGTAATCATCCCATCGGCCTTTCTGGTCTTCTTCAGTCTGTATACATCAGGGAAAGCTAGTCATCCACGTTGTATAATATTTTTGAAGTATTTGGTGTTCTCTCTGTTGAATAGGTTTCAACCAATTCTTCTTTATCGTTTTCAAGACAGCGGTGTCTCAAAATTGGCCTAAACACTGGAAGGATTCATTACTGATCAAGTAGCCGACAGAAGTGTGTCCAAACAAGAGCGTACCATGTGGTAGGGATGAGATGGAGCACAGCTCAGTGCAGATTTTTTTGTTTGATTTTGTTCTAACGAGATAGTCATATGGCACCTCTCACAAGGGAGATGAAATAATTTGATTCAAAAGAAACTCAGACATGAATCACAATAAAGAAGTAAACATGCTGAATTGAACAGAAAATGGCATGTTGTCAACAGAGAGTGGTGCAGGGACCTCTGGAGAAAGACGGAGTGGAAAGGGCAAGTTTGTTTATGTTGCTGTGAGAGAAAAGCTGCCTGGTTCCTCTGACAAGCAAAGGGCAGTCTATGCTAAGCCCCTGGGGGATTCTTATGGGCTTCCCAGAAAAGTGGAAGAGAGAGCGCTTTACTCGAGAAGGACAGACAGGTCACACCCAGCCACCCTGCACCATGCAGACTTTTGGGCCTTTCTCAGCTGATGTTGAACCAGGAGGTTTGCCATAACACTGCAGCTCTGCCCTGAACCCTGACACCCAGCCCTAGACAAGGGTGTGCTGCACCCCCTTGTAAGGGGCTTAATACCACGTCAGGCCCAATGTGGTGCTGACCCTGTGCGAGTGGGGAGTGAGTTCCTCCCCTACGGAAGTCCCCAAAGGACATTGTTTATGCCTCGATTTTTGAACTGATTCTAAGTCAAAATCAGTTCAAACAGAAAGACAACCTTAAGTAGGAAAACAGCGAAGTTTTTCTGAAAGAATACGTTTTGCTATAACTGTAAAATTAAGATAAAGAAAGGATGCCAATTGAAAACTACTTCCAGAGAGGATGCTCTGAAAAACACAGATGGTACTGTTTCATTAGCTAATAGTGTCACTCTGGGGCACAAACATTTATTTCCAATTACTAGAGCTGAAACTTATCAGAGGCTGAAGTAACTCTTTGCATCCTATTCTTCAAAAAAAAAAAAAAAAACCACTGTGTGTGTGTACATGTGTATATCTAAATATAGAAATATATTTAGAAAAGCATTATCTTTATCCCACCTACTTTTTTTTTTTTTTTTTTTTGAGACAGTGTCTTGCTCTGTCAGCCAGGCTGGAGTGCAGTTGCACAATCCCAGCTCACTGTAACCTCCAGCTCTGGGTTAAAGTGATTCTCAAGCATCAGCCTCCTGAAAGCTGGGACTACAGGTGCACACGACCATGCCCAATCAATTTTTGTATTTTTAATAGAGACGGCTTTTTGCCATGTTGGCCAAGCTGATCTCAAACTCCTGACCTCAGGTGATCTGGCTGCCTCAGCCTCTCAGAATGCTAGGATTACAGGTGTGAGCCACTGCACTCACCCCCACCTACTTTTCTTATATTACGCCTATCTCTGAGGCACAAACACTGGTGATTAATTTTATAAATGAACTTGAAGATTGTTTTTTTAGCTCAGTTTAAACTGGAGAATTGAAGACACTATGCCAGAATCTTCAGGATTAGGTACAGCCTATGAAGTTTTCTGAGGAACCTACATTTTCTTTAAACACATCATGTCCTTGTAGCTCCCTTTAGGTCTTTTTTAAACATATGAGTTGTATATCCTCCCTCAATCCTTCTCACATTTCCTAAGTGAAACAGCTATGTTAAATGCAAGCTCAATGTTTTATTTTCTGCCTTGGTCTATATTTTGTCATTAAAATGCCTCACCTGTCCTCTAAAATCTTGCTTTTTTTTTTTTTTTTTTTTGAGACTGAGTCTTGCTCTGTGGCCCAGGCTGAAGTGCAGCGGCACCATCTCAGCTCACAGCAACCTCTGCCTCCTGGGTTCAAGTGATTTTCCCAACTCAGCCTCCCAAGTAGCTGCAGCTACAGGCACATGCCACCACGCCCAGCTAATGTTGTATTTTTAGTAGGGATGGGATTTCACCATGTTGGCCAGGCTGGTCTAAAACTCTGACCTCAGGTGATCCACCCATCTCGGCCTCCTAAAGTGTTGGGACGACAGGTGTGAGCCACCATGCCTGGCCCAAAATCTCACTCTTATTTACTTGCCTCCTCAGTGAAGAGTGCATTTAATGTTGCTTGTTCTTGTGCATTTAATGTTGCTACAACAGAATACTGAAGCTAGGTCATTTGTAAAGAAAAAAGGTTCTGCAAGCTGGGAAGGAGAGAAGCGTGCCACGCTTTCTGCTGAGGGCCATGTGCTAAGTCAAAAGAGAAGAGGACACATGCAGCGAGAGAGGACCAAACAGGAGGAGAATTGCTTTTTTAGTTTTTTTAAAGAGACGGAGTCTCACTCTGTTGCCCAGGCTGTAGTGTAGTGGTATGATCATAGCTCTCTATAGCCTTGACCTCCTCAGCTCAAGAAATCCTCCCACTCAGAATTCTGAGTAGCTGGAACTATAGGCACACACCACCAAGCCCAGCTAACTTTTTTATTTTTTGTAGAAACAGGTTCTCAATATGTTGCTGAGGCTGGTCTTGAACTCCTGGGCTTAAGTGATCCTCCCACCTCAGCCTCCTAAAGTACTGGAGCTGCAGGCATGAACCACCTTGCCCGGAATTGCTCTATAACAACCTGTTCTTGTGGTATCTAAGGCAGTTTTTCCAGAGCATGACTCACTCATGACCATGAGGATGGCACCAGCCCATTCATGAGGGATCTACTCCCATGATCCAAACACCTCCCAGTAGGCCCCACCTCCCAACACCGCCACGCCAGGGACTGGATTTCAGCATGAGTTTTGGTGGGGACAAACAAACCATATCCAAACCGTAGCACCAGCATATCCTATAAAAAACACTCCCAGAAAGCCACCTGCTCTCCGCAAGGATCTCAGTTCTGATTCCCTGCCTTCAGATGCCCTTCCATGCGAAAGGCCTTGAGCTAGGGAGGACAGGCCCTGGAATTTTGAGACCAGCCCAGCAGCAGGGTGCGGGAGGGGGGCACCGTGGGCACTGGTCTCCACCTTGTTTGGAGTTGGTCAGCAGAGGTAGAATTGCACACACTTGTAGAAGAGTTTTCAGAATGGTGCACAGCAGCCCCTTTGCCGGATTTTGCACAAAGAAGCAGGGGCAGGTGGAATCAAAGGCACTTTGTGTTACTTAGCTGACAGAACATTGCCTATGCGCAGCTGGTTTACAGATTCTGTGTGCAGTCCAGAGAGGGAGGCACCCCTTCCCTCACCTCCAGCCCACACACTTTTCGGATGTGCTTTTCAGTTCCCGCTTCATATTCTGAAGCACCAGCTGAGTCAATCAATTGGCATGATCAGTGCAGGTTATTTTCTGTCCCACAGGATACAAAACAAACAAAACAAAACCATTGAAGGCTAAGGATGGGGAGCTGGGGGTGGAGAGGCACCGACAGGCACTGTGAATGCATTAAGAATCACCACAGCTGCGCCTCCCATGGCTGCAGCAGTGATTTTTTCCTTTAATTATTACGGTGCTGGTGAGCCATATCCATAAGAAAATGGTAACACTTCTTTCTGAAATTTTGAGATGGCTTCAAGCTATTTGGGCAAGTAAGGTGTATGTGTTGATGGGTACTTTCTTAGTGGGTGAAAGTTTCTTCATATTTTTTGTTGCTGCATATTTTTTTTTTTTT
>PVKP010033093.1:8930-25405 GCA_004027715.1 Plecturocebus donacophilus | reverse complement strand
TCTTTCTTTCTTTCTTTCTTTCTTTCTTTCTTTCTTTCTTTCTTTCTTTCTTTTTTCTTTCTTTCTTTCTTTCTTTCTTTCTTTTTTCTTTCTGTCTTTCTTTCTTTCTTTCTTTCTTTGATTCAGTTTAGCTCTTGTCACCCAGACTGGAGTGCTCACTGCAACCTCTGCCTCCCGGGTTCAAGTGATTCTACTGCCTCAGCCTCCCAAGTAGCTGGGATTACAGGCACCCACCACCCCATCCAGCTAATTTTTGTATTTTTAGTAGAGACATGTTTCACCATGTTGGTCAGGCTAGTCTCAAACTCCTGACCTCAGGTGATCTGCCCACCTTGGCCTCCCAACGTACTGGGATTACAACCACCATGCCCAGCCCAGAGGCCCTTTTCAAATGGATCCATAAAAATTTGACCACCAGTTAAGGTGTTAACTCTCCCAGGGCTACTTGCATCTTAAGTAGGAGTGCTGACTGGGGAGCATTTTATGGTTTGGAGATAGCACGAAGGCGTTCTGGAAACCCTTCAACTAGACCATGCAGGCAGTCTCTCCATCTGTTTGCAGATAGCTGTGCAGCATCCCATCTTCTCAGCACGTTCATCAACCAGCAGCAATTTAACTTGGCGGAGGCTGGTCCCTCCCATGCCAGAATTCCTTGACAGCCCATTGGCTGAGGGGAGAATCATCCCAGCCTACGTGGAAGGTTGTAACTGTGGGTCTGTCATCCCCAGGATTATTTGGGACCGAATGGATAGTTGCTGGATCATACCAAAGATGGTTTTCTAACATTAAAATTGCTTTTTCTTGGAGAGTCAGATCCCACAACACTCAAGCATTTTATAATGATCAATGTCACTTTTATTACTAACCACAAATTTGAAGCATAATTTGAAGTACACTCTCTGTGTCTTCTCTGTGTTTTTAAGCAAGAGGGAAAAGAATAGACCTATAGTGGGGAGAGCAATTTCTCTGTTTCCCTTTTGTGGTTGAAGTATAGCCTCTCTCAAGGAGATTGAATAGTGTCCCCCAAATTCA
This sequence comes from Plecturocebus donacophilus, assembly GCA_004027715.1. Taxonomy (NCBI): domain Eukaryota; kingdom Metazoa; phylum Chordata; class Mammalia; order Primates; family Pitheciidae; genus Plecturocebus; species Plecturocebus donacophilus. The sequence continues at coordinate 24,373 of PVKP010033093.1, read as the reverse complement.
TGTCCACCTGGAACTTCAGAATATGACCTTGTTTGGAAGTAAGGTCTTTGCAGATGTGATTATGTTAAGGTGGGTCATACTAGCTTAGGGTGGACGCTAAATGCAATGAGTATGTCCTCATAAGAAAAGGAAAGAAGAGGAAAGGGCACAGAGACACATACAGCACAGAGAAAGAAAACCATGTGAAGACGGAAGCAGAGACTGGAGTTGCACTGTTCCAAGCCAAGGAACTCCTGAGGCTGCCAGAGGCTAGAAGAGCCAAGGAAAGATTCTTCCCTAGAGTTTTGGAAGAAGCGTAGCCCTGAGAACACCTTGCTTTCAGACTTCTGGCTTCCTAGGAAAATAATACAAGTGCTAATAAAAATCTGCTATCTTCTCCATTCTTGCTCTGAGCAAGGATAGCAGCTGGTATTTATTGAGAACTTGACTGCTAAGCAGTGTGCTACGCTTTCTAACTGTTAGCATCATTTAATCCTCACCACAACCTGGTGAAATAGTTGCTATTACTATTGCTCCCACTGCACTGAGAAGGAAATGGCTGTAGTAGCCTGCCCCAAGGTTCATACACCAGTAAGTGGCAAGACTTCCTTTCCTTCCGCTCTACAGCAACTAAAATCATAGCCTTTAGCCTTAAAGCTTTTTGGTTATTGTGGTTGAGTAAAAAAAAATAGAATATTACTGGATGCAGAATTTATCATAAGAAAAAACAGAATACAAGAATTGAACAGAGACTTTTTTTTTTTGCCACATTTAGGTGTAAGGTTTATTCATTCATTGACTCATTTATTGAACAAACATTCATTGAACACCTAATGTACCAAGAGGTCTTGAATGTATAGTTGAATCTGACTGCACTGAAATTTCTAAAGCATTTTAATGGTTTATAGATACAAAATCAGGAAAGTCTGGAATATATGATAGGAAGACATGTGAATTGGACATCACCCAGGCTGCTGAAAACAGGTCTTCATTATGATCCCTTCAGTGAGCCGAATAAAGCAAGAACTTCTCACCAAGAGACACAAAGATATCTCCAAATTCACTCATCTGTATTTTTTTAACTATAAAAATGTTCATGTTCATGTGCCAACTTAGAACTGCAGTTGAAAAATACATTTTTTTAATCACTCTGAAACCATTTTCTGAGTTTAAAAAGTCCTGTTTCCTTCTCAAACATTCATTTGTTTATTGCTTAAAGGCCAAAACTTGAAGAACAAAAGTCACAGGACTGCTGCGTGGCCAAGAGTTGAATAATCGTTCAATCATTGCAGTGTTACCATCAGTTACAGTCACACAAATACATGCCCCCCTCCCTGTGGTCCAGCTAAGTCTCCTATTCTCCCGATGATTATTGTGAAATTAGGTAATATTTTATAATCTGTATTATTAAAGTGGTAGAAGAAATTGTTTAGAGCCAATTCAAGCCCCAACCTAGAAAATGATGATGGAATTAGATGTCAGTTTGAATCCATCTTTCTCACTTGCTGCTTGTGTAACCTTAGGAAAATTCTTTGTCACCGAGCCTTATCTTCAGGAATATATAGTACCTACCTCTTAAGGATACCTTGAAACTCACACGGAATAATGTGAATGAATCTCCATATGAAGGACCTGGCACACAGCCATCCAACAGCAAATGTCCCTCTTCATTCTTAGCACCTCTTTGCTTTTCGGTTCGTGTTTTTGTTTTTATTTAATTCATGTTGTCCTTCAATCCTTCCCTAATAGCTTTAAATGTCAAATGCCTAACTGGCATTTTTTTGGCGGTCCTTGAGTACTGGATTGTCATTTCGGTCCTTCAGGAACAGTGTCATAAAATGTCATCTCTACTTAACTGTGGTCACAGTAAAAGTATTCTGAAGCCCTGAAGGACTAAAAAGTATGCAGAGATTCTGGAAGATGCAATTGGAAACAACGCCCACTGTATTTCACCAGTCATGTCAAGCAGCTCAAGTCTTGGTGCAATGTATCCAGTCCTTTCAAGAGCCAAGTTGGGTCACCTTAGTGACTCCTGCATCCCCTCCTGCCTCAGGACCCATCAGGAGACAAGAAAGCACTGATAGCCAGGCATGCCGGCTCACACCTGAATCCCAGCGCTCTGAGAAGCCAAGGTGGGAGGATCATGCGAACCCAGGAGTTTGAGCCCAGCTTGGGCCACATAGTGAGACCTGGTCTCTACAAAAACATAAATAAAATCAGCCAGGCGTGGTACCACATGGGAGGCTGAGATGGGAGGATTGCTTGAACTCAGGAGGTTGACGCTTCAATCAGCCAAGATTGTGCCACTGCACTTCAGCCTGGACAACAGAGCAAGACTGAAGAAAGAAAGAAAAAGAGAGAGAGAAAGAGGAGGACGGAAGGGAAGGAAGGAAGGAGAGAAAGAAAGGAAAGAAAGAAAAAGAAAGAGAGAAAGAGAGAAGGAGAAAAAGAGAAGAAAAGAAAGGTTGCAGACTGCTTTTTGCTCAAAGAGACCTCAGGCTGAAGTCCAGGTTATGCCTCTAAGAAAGAGAGGATTTTCCATCTTGCTCCTAGAGAAACATTTCTTGTTGGATGTGAGGCAGTGGGTTTGCCAGAAGTGATTGGAGGACTGAACAAATTGTGTTCCACAGCTCTCAGTATGGAATAGGGACCAGAGTAAATCCATGGCCTACCCTTTTAGAGAAGCCTGGAGAGAAAATTAATTAATACAAAATATTACAAACAAGTGAGGGAGAGAATGAAGAGAAATATTGGAATTATGCATCTTCAAATTTCACCCCTATGTGAAGCCAGCTAAGCTGTTAGTGACAATGGCCATTTTTTCTCAGGCTTACCTACCTAGACTTAATAATCCCAGCTTGGAAGACAGTTTCACATCAGTGGGGAGAGACACTTTTCACAGCCTTCTTTTTCATTTTCAGCTGGAACAGGAGGTTTGATAGATTTGGAGGAAGGCCCAAAGGAACAAGAGTAGAACACTTTTTTTCTTTTCTTCTTAGAGAGTTATTCAAGAAGAAAAAACATGCCTTCTCTCAATATTTTTTTTTAAATCTTCAGACCTTAGGATGCAATTTAAAAGTATCATGATAACTAGTGATGGCTCATTTTAAGTGTCAACTTGACTGGATTAAAATTACCTAGTGGTCCATAGTGAGCAGGTCTATGCAAACTATCCCCAAAGCCCAAGGGAGCTGAGAGGCCAAAGAAAGAGTCTGACAAATCTAGTTTCTCAGAAGAAAATTAAAAAAAAAAAAAAACAATTGAATAGGACTTACAAACAGAAGCCCCATCTCTGGTATCTCTCTTTACCTCCTCAGACTCAGGGCTTATATACTGTAGAAAAAGGGGCTGCCTGCTTCAGAAGCAAGTCTCCCAAGAGCAGAAGTTGTGGTAAACAGCAGATAAAATTGAAAACTTAGTGTCCTGGAACTGGGTTATTCAGGAGCCAACATGGTGGATTCGCATCCAAGAAGGAGCTGCTTTAGCCCCTACACCTAGAAATTCATAAAGCATTGTTTTGAGGTATGTCTGAGAAGATTAGCATGTGGGTGTGAGTGGATGCGTTGGGAAGAGCTACCTTCGAGGTGGGAAGGCATCATTCAGTCTGCTGGAGGCTGCAGAGAACAAAAACAGAGAAAAGGTGGGAGTGTCTGTCTGTCTGCTAGAGCTAGGATATACTGTGCTGGGGCCACTCCAGGCTCCCTAGCCTTTGGGCTTCAGAACTTACACCAGATTCTCATGCCTTTGGCCTTGGCTAAGAGTTACACCATTGGCTTCCTGGGTTCTGAGGCTTTTGGACTTGGACTGAACCACGCAACTGGTACCCCAGGGTCTCCCTCGTGTAGATCACGTGTGGGACTTCTCAGCCGCCGTAATTGCATGAGCCAATTGCCATAACAAACCCCCTCTCCTGTGCCTATATCTATATCCTATTGATTATGTCCTGCTGGAGAACCCTAATACAGTAAGATATGAAAATAATTGCTTAAAAAATAAAGAAAGAAGGGAAGAGCCAAAAAGTCAGAATATTTATGGATAAAAGTCTACAAATGGATAGAAGTTCACAAATATGTATGGAAAAAGAAAATAGTTTTGACTTAATTCCAAAAAGTCAAAGCTGTGGAGATAGCTGCCGAGTATTAAATGGCTTTGTTTTAGAATTTTTGTGGTGGTAAAATAACATTCACCCCTAGCCTGAAGTTCTCTTTTGGGTCCCAGATATTTGAGAAAACCTGGCCAATTAACTTTCTTAGAGAAAGAGATTTAAAAGTTAAGTGGGTAAAAAGCAAATCCTCTGTTAAATTTTCTAAAGGTAATACAGGCCACAGTGTTTGGATTTTGCTTTGGTTATAGGATAAATAACTTTTTTTTTCAAGTTTGTGCGCTTTTCTAATCCCCACCAGTGAAGGGACACAGCTGACTTTTTTCCTGCGTGTTTTATTTGTGTATGTGGTTGACTGTTTTTATTTCCTGTTCTTCAGCAATGATCAGAACTCTAAATAATGTGAAGTTCACAGCAATAACACTCTTTATCTTTTCCCACATATTAGCTCCATGACTTGGGTTGAAACTCTACATTTCTTTTCTTTCATGAGCCGAAAAGGAACTGGTCTGATAAATTGTCCTGAGGCTTTTGCTTTTAGATTGCTCACATGTTTGGCTGCCCTGTGAGCAGGCCCATTCACCAATGTCCACGCTGCCCTTGAGTACTTCATCACGTCTGCGGACCGTGAAGACCTGCCTCTGGCGTGCAACTTCTTCACTCCACAACTGCTTTGCACGCTTATCATTTCCAACAGGCAGCTCTGGCCTTAGCAACTGGGCTCATTCCAGGCATTCCTTGGCTACAGAAAATTTACTTTCTTAAATGTTCAGGTCTGAGACTCTACTCCTATAGCCTACCCATCTTATAAATCAACCTGGCTTTGAACTCATTCACATATTTTTACCTCTACTAATTCCAACTGGTTGTAATAGTGTTTGATTTAGATAAACAGGCATTTTACTTTTTTTTCTAGTTAAAACCAAATCTTGAGGAAACAGAAATTGTTAAGAGCCAGCTGCTCTCTCTGAGCCATCCTTTTCTTGGCATTTTAAATGTATTATCTTCATTTTCTCAAGAGGAATGGGCACAGGATATAGTGAAATGTTTAACTTGGCTAACAATACTAGCTACTCTTCAAGGGGTATGTTTACTAAATATAAGGTAGCTTCAAGTTCTATAAGGCAAAGACTCTCAATTAAATTAAATTATTGGGAGTACAATTTAACATCCTACATTCTGTGTGAACAAAGTACGTTCAAGCACTTTGATCATTAATAATAATTTTATTCCTTCCTATACACGGAGCACATGTTTAGTGAATGATGAGAACATGTACTGACAGCCTGCTGTGTGGGAAGCAGTGGATTGCCAGCAAGGAAGGACAGGATGAATAAGACTAGGCTGGGAATGCAATAGAGGGGACAGACCCAACTGCAGCATCCAGGAAAATAAGCCAGAAGGCCGAGTGAGAGACCCCTTGGACACCCCATACTGAAGGTTCTACCGGGAGGGCCACCTTCAAAGTCTTGTCCAAGGACAGCATGGCAGAGAGTGGTGGGTTGCACCTAATTCTGAGGGCGTGGTTTGGGTTAAGGGAGAAGACTCTTTGGAAAACATGTATCATTAGAGCCTAAAGACAAAAGTTTTAAAACATCTCAATTTTTTAATTATCTTTGAAATAATACAATTGATATTTACAAGAAATACTTATATGCTTTTTTTTTTTTTTGAGGCAGGTTTTGAGCTTTATTGCCCTGGCTGGAGTGCAGTGGTGCAATGATGGCTCACTGCAGCCTCAACCTCCTGGGCTCAAGTGATCCCCCTACCCTGCCCCCCAGAGTAGCTGGGACTACAGGCGTGTGCCACCATATCCTACTAATATTTTAATTTTTTGTAGAAGGGGTCTCATTGTGTTGCCCAGGCTGGTCTCAAACTCCTGGCATCAGGGTATCCTCCTACCTTAGCCTCCCAAAGAGCGAGCCACCATGCCCTGCCCACTTATTAGCCTTCAATATTATAAAATTGAATTGCTTTAGAAATTAATAGCAGACAAAATATTTTAGGATTTAGATCAGCTCAACTATTTTTCAAATTATATTCCATCAGTCAATAATATTGAGTGAGGCTTTGCCTTCTTTAATTTCTAATATGAAAACAGTAGGGAATTTTTTCCATTTTTCAAAAATGTATTCTAATAATTAATGTGATTTTCTCAAAATACATCTCCTTGCAGTTTTTTCCCTTACTCCCATTTCTGGATAATTTTATATGAACCCAGTGGACACCTTCCTTTTGAGTATTTCTACTTTAAACATAAGCTTTTAAAGATACAACTTCAAAGATAGATCATCAAATTGGTATGTAAACTGGGCACAGTGGCTCATGCCTATTAATTTCCAGCATTTTCGAAAGCTAAAGCAGGAAGATTGCTTGAGCCCAAGAGTTTGAGACCAGCTTGGGTAACACAGTGAGACCCCCTCTCTATAAAAAATAAATAAAAATTTAAAAATAACAAATTGATATATAAATAAGCTTATCTTTGCTTTTTGTTAAAAGAGGTCTCCTAAGAACTTACGTTTATCAACTTTAACATTACTAAATTTTATTTTAGTATTCTGAAGTTTAGGCAAATTTGCTTCCTTAGACTTGTACGAATGACTTATGATTTATCTACTCCAGTGGCCAGTCTCACTGCCTGTGCTTCTCCCCAGGGAGTTGGGCCAAGTATAGCTGACAGAGAAATACCAAATTCCAGCCTTTATGTGAATCATTTCTCAGCAATCCTCAAAGGCACCAAAATGTTCTTTCATGTCTTCTATTTCTTTCCACCCTGGATTTATGACCAGAAACACAAACAACACTATTCTAAACTAATTTTATTTAAAGAAAAGAGAAATTTGTACTTTTTGAGTTCATCCTGATTCAAGAGGGAAGCTTATATTATATAGAACAGTGGAACAAGAATAACTTGAATTCATATTTTAACATTATTAAAAATGAAAGTGAATAATTTTAACTAGGCATTCTGTTTCTTTAGAAATAGCACTAATTATATAAAATTCATTATTCACAAGATTGTGAGGATCAAATGAGCTGATGTATGTAAAAGTGCTTTGAAAAGCATTAATGTTATAAAATGCAAATTATTATTAAGTGTATTAATCACTGAGTCAGAGGTCCAAAAGTTGAAATCCTCTTCAGTGAGAGTCCTGCAAAATATAAACTGTTGTCCTTCAACAGCTGCCAGGAAATCCTAGACAGAACCTTTCTATCTGCCTGGTTAGTGTTGCCATCACCAACAGCAGAGGCTTTTTCCTTCCACCTGTTGACATTAGTGCTCACCCATCTCTCTCTGTAGCAGTGAGATGCATTATCCAGAAGCTCAATACTCACAACAGTCCAGCAAGACTTTAGACATAGGAGTTATATTAGTTCATGACATGCAGTTCTGTATTCATAGTCAGCCAACCCTTGAATGCATGACCCTGATTAAATTCCTGTCTCTGTCATGAAATTGGCATGAATCACTTGGCCTGGAATATCATTAAAGCAGCAAACACACTTGAGATTAAATATGAATGGATTCTGAAACATCCTCTTGAGGTTATTATTGAGATCATTAGCAAATCATGTTGGTTCCTTGAGTATCTTACAGGGCTTCAAGAACTGAAATGCAACTGTGACATTATAGAAAGTGCATCTAAAGTTTTCTTCTTATCCCAAGTGATTAACAGTCTCTCTGCATCCTCTGCCCCATTACTAAGGATGACAACTCCTGTTCAGATGAATGAGTCCAGATTTTTCTCATGTCTAAGCAAATGTAACCCAAATATTTGCACAAGTCCATTGCTAGTCACTTTTTAGTTTTCAGAGATTAATAAGGCTATAAGTAAAATGCTTTCTAAAACTTTACTATTGAAGTAATCTGATTTAAATCCCTTTTAAAGAGATCAGTTTTAGCCTGTTGACTTTTATATTTCCTTAATAAATATCTCTTACAAAGGAATCTCGTAAATTCAGTTAAAAATATAAACTAAGTCATGTAAGCCAGATTAAAGCAGTAGAACAAGTTATAAACTTCAAACAAGTTTATAATCCCCCTCCTCTATGAACTAAGTTAGAATGTTATCTTCTGTGGCCTCATACAATATCCTCCTGAATCATAAACCACATGTGATTATTACAAACACTTAATAACTTCTTTAAAAATATCAAGGGCTATTCCAAAACAGTTTCATTTCTATTCATATAATGAATTTATGATTACTCAGATTTTCAGCTTTTGCACTAACATTTAAATGTCATTGGGTTACTTATTTCAACACTTCTTCAATTACTCTAAATGGTTAAGAGTTCAGGAAGCCCCTTTTGTCACAAAATCAAAGTATGTCATGGTTGAAAGGAATACTTCATTCATTCATGTTCCACTGATATTTTATTAAACATTTCCTATTGTGCCAGGCACTGAACTAAGTGTATTCACATAGTTAACCTTATTTAATCATCACAATAACATTCAGGCATTGATATTGTCACCTTTATTCTCAAAATGAAATGGAGACTTCCAGAAGTTAAGTTTATCAGACAAAACCACTTTGCTAGTAAATGACAGATTGAGATTGGAATCCTAGGTCCCTGACTCGAAGCCTAGTGTTTTTTCTACCATTTACACTAGCACGATGTCCTCTTTATAACACATTCACTGAATTACATCCAAGCTGGGTTAATGGAACACTCAGAACCACATGAGGCAGACCTCTTCCTATTTAAGTATTTCAGACAACTGGAAATATTTCCCTCATCCTGAACCATAATCTCTATTAAAGATGGAGAATGTCTCCATGAAGAGACAATGGGTGTCTGGCTCTGGGTTCAAATTCCTATGGCTGTAGTAACTCAGAAACACCTGTGCACCTTAAAAATCCCCAACTCTGCGGAGACAAGTAAGAGCACCTGACCTAAGTTTGACACAAAAGGTGTATTTCATAGCAGATACATTCCTTACTCTTCTGTTTCCTTTACCAAAGTCTCAATGGACATTAAAACTGACATGCTCAGGAGAAAGAGGATGACACATGGTCCATGGTCCAATTTGCCATGACTGTTCTCCCAGTGCCCAAGGAGGCCTTCAAAGACACTGGCTGAATAGAAAACCGAACACTGCAAGTTCTCACTCATAAGTGGGGGTTGAACTATAAGAACACATGGACACAGGGAGGGGAACATACACACTGGAGCCTGTTGGGGATGTGGGGGGGGTTACGGGAGGGGCAGCACTTGTTAATCACTTGGGATACCTAATGTAGATGATGGGTTGATGGGTGCAGCAAACCACCATGGCACATGTATATCTATGTAAGAAACCTGCGTGTTCTGCACATGTACCCCAGAACTTAAAGTATAATAATCATCATTTTAAAAGAAAGATATTGGCCTTGCTTGTTGTCCAATGTAGAATGTCAAATTAGTGAGTTCTGTGGATACCAGATAATACAGCTTGCCATCGTGTCCTCTATCTTATCACCCTGATGACTCAGGGCAGGCCTAAGTCTCTGAAGTTCTGAATAAGTTTCCCTTCTTTCTTTGCCTTTCTTTCTGGGGCTCTCTCTGTGTGGTTGAGCAAGGAAACACACACACACACACACACACACACACACACACACATACCTGAAAAAACAGAGCCAGATGTGAACTAGATCTGTCGGTTTCTAACGACATGTCTCAAAAAACAAGATACTTCTTTGTGTTTTTAGGGTGCCACCCATACACTATATCCATGCTTTTGTGTTAATAGCAGAGACTTCTCTCTCTGCATATATGAGGAGAGAAACATAACAAGGGACATGACCAAAGAAATTCTTCTGACATGAGATACCACTTTAGATTGCTTTAATACAAAGAAGGTGATTTGCAGGGTAAACACAGGCCATGCCCTGTAAGTTTTCTTATTGATGAAATTCATGCTTTGAATTACTGATTGATGGTTGCTGAAGGATGGCAATTTCTCCGTTCCAGTCTGGAGACTGCACTACCTGTAACGAGCTTCTGATGATGGAAATTCTAAAATCCAAACAAAACATGGAAACAATATTTTAAAACTCGACATCTATTTCTATAAGGAGCTAGGAGGGTGGATGCAATTGGTCAGCTCAGCTGTTTCCTTACTTTTATTGCATAGTTGTTACAAAGAGGAATTCAGTGTACAACTGCAAGCTTTAGGGAGCTCAAGCTCCTGCATTACACTACATGGCCATGCTCTGATCACAGCATGAGCTTTTTTCCCTCTAGCCAAAGGATAATGTAAAAATTATGACACAAATAAAATATTTATCCTCTAGACAAGAGTAGAGGAATTCACAAATCAAGACATAGCTTGCAAGCATACAGAGTCCAAAGCAGGCCCCTCTTTTTTATAAAAACCAACCATATGAATAAAAAGCTGCCCTGTTCCAACTTCATCCCCAGCCCAACTTCAACCCCTACCCATCACAGACCACCGCACCACCCCATAACCCAAACATACACGCGTGCATACACACACACACACACAAAGCCACCCACTACTATTGCAGTGGGGAATCACTGATTTTTTTTTTTTTTATTAAACTTTTAGAGAACCCATGAGTTCTCTAAAACTCATGAGATGGAAGAAATCTTGGGAGAGTAGGAATAGTTTAAGGAATGTGCTTGGAGGCCAGCCACTCATCACCCAAAATGATTTCCTCTGAATTTCCTGACTTGTTCCCTTTCTCTCCTGCAGCCTATTCTATTAATTAGAGCATCATTTGAATCAGCAGGAGTGGGTTTGGGAGGATGGGGAGGCTGTAACTCTTTGATTCCTCAACATGGACAGAATTGAAATGGCTCAGTCCTTACCCAGAAGAGCTGTCCCAAAGAAGGAGCACTGAGTTTGAAGGGAGGAGCCAGGTGTAATTTAGGAGTGGGGAAGACACTGGCCAAGCTTGGAGGAGGTAGTTAAGATGACTTCCATGACTAAGAGAGCTGAAGCCTGTTAGTAAGAGGCTGGAAGAAAGGGGCAAAGATGCTCTTTTCTTTGCTGATCTTGCCTGAAGCCAGCAGCTCTGTGTTGGCAAAAAGATAGTAAACTGTCTTCCTCTCCCCTCTGGCAATTTCTCTTGCTGCTAAGATCCAGAATTCAAGCTAATGGCATTAGTGGCATTAGTGCTATAATTCGGTTACACTACTAAATAATCTTTAGTTATTGATCCACGTTAGAATATTGTACTGTCTGAAAATGTATTCTGAGTTGCTAAAATCAATTTATATTATTATAATGTATGTACCATACTATCATTATGTACAAAGTATTAGCATACATAGCATCTCATTCCCTTGAAACCACTTGGTCTTTATACCCATCATTTAAAAATACTGCTTCATATTATTCCCCCCAGTGGGTTTACTATAATTTATTTAACCTAAATATTTCACAATAGGGAAATGGCTATTTCAATTTCTGTTCTTAAAATTGTTTGCAATTTTTTATTGTAAATAATACTGCAGTAAATTTTTTTTGCAAATGGCATTTCAATATTTTACATTACTTATTAAGGTTGGATTGCCAGCTATGGAGAGGTAGAGTTAGGATATAAAATGCTAAGGCTTTTCATGTAGAAAGCCAATAAGATTTTCTAAACACAGTGCCGGAGTACATGCAATATACACTGAAAATGCCTGGTTCTCTGAACACTACCAGCAATGCTGTTCTTTATTTATTGTTATGAAAACAAGAAGCTAAAATGGTAACCTACTTGCCTTTGCTTCCCCCAAAATCACTAGAAAAGGATTTTGAAAATTTTTTGAAGATATGAGTCAATCTAAACAAAGAGGACACAAGAGGGTAGCAACATTTAGAAAGACGGCAAGCATATGGAGGAATAACACACTTAGTAGACTGAGGGAAGCCAGCCCCTACACAGGCTGACAGAGAAGCTCAAGAGCAGACAATTATAGAAGAGCAGTTCCTTTAATGAGGAACCAGTTCTGGCAATTACAGCATTAATCCGTTCATGAAGGCAGGACCCCCATGGTCAGGCTCTGGTGAGGGACCTCTTCTGGGTTGCAGAAGCTCAAGAGAGTGGCTCCCCTTCTCTTTGTCCTTCTGCCACGGGATGATACAAGAAGAAGGCTCTCACAAGATGCCATCCCCTCAATCTTGAACTTCCCAGCCTCCAGAACCACAGCCAAGACATTTCTGTGCATTGTAAATTATCAGCGGAATTCCATTATAGTGGCACAAAATGGACGGAGACAGGCTGCTATAGCAGACTGCCATAGCAGGCTCTGTTCCACCAAAAGGCTCAGAAATGGGTAGTCCCTGGCACCTCACAAAGATAGACTTAAAAACAGAAGGATCAGCTAAAAGTTTCTATGCGAAGCCGATCTCCTCATTTCTGCACATGGGCAACTGCCCCAGTACAAAATAAGGCAGAAGACCCAAGGTTTAGTCTCTAGAGGGGCTTCTTTTCTCTCTCTCTCTCTCTCTCTCTCTCTCTCTCTCTCTCTCTCTTTCTCTCTCTCATAGATGGAGTCTCACTCGGTCACCCAGGTCAGAGTGCAGTGGCATGATCTCTGCTCACTGCAACCTCCAGCTCCTGGGTTCAAGCATTTCTCCTGCCTCAGCCTCCTCAGTAGCTGGGATTACAGGTGCGTATCACCACGCCCAGCTAATTTTTGTATATTTAGTGGAGATGGGGTTTCACCACATTGGCCAGGCTGTTCTTGAACTCCTGACCTCATGATCCATCCGCCTTGGGCTCTCAAAGTGCTGGGATTACAGACATGAGCCACCACGCCTGGCCCTTTTATCTCTTGAAGATGTGGAAGATTGTGTTTTCCAAGGATGGCTGCCACAAAAGCACTCCTGACACCCATGTTTCCAGAGCCAAGTCATTGCTCCATCAAGAGGTGGAACCTGGTTTTCCTCTCCTAGAACCTGGACAGCCTTGGGACTTCAGCCAACAGAATGTGGCAGAAATTATGTCACCTGACTTCCAAAGCTGGGTTACAGAGGCAACGTGACACATGCCTTGGGAACTGGGAAGTGCACACTGGAGACCTGATTGCCCAGGAGAGCAGTCGATTGCCCTGAGGTCACCACGCTCGAGGAACTGCACTAGGTCATGTGGATCAGCCACGTGGAAAAGCATTGAGATGACCTAAGGAGGGAGAGAGATTGGCCAAATGTCTGATTCATAGAAACCATTAGAGATAATGAAATAATTGTTGTTGTTTTAAACCAGTAAGTTTGGGAAACAATCTGTTAGGTAGCAATAGGGAATGGAACAGAGAAGATGAATAATAGTTTTTTAGTTTTCCAAAAGAACTTACTCTCCAAGTATTATCTTTGTTTTTCCTAAATCCTTTGTATTAGTCAAACCTCTCTAGAGAGACAGAATCAATAGGAGACGTATACCTATATCTATATCTCTATATATGAAAGGAGATTTATTTGGAGAATTGGCACATGCAATTATGGCAGAAGTTCCATAATAGGCCTTCTGCAACCTGGAGAACCAAGGAAGCCAGCAGCAAGGCTCAGTCCAAGTCCTAAAGCCACAGAACCAGGGAAGCTGATAGTGTAGCTCTCAGTGGGAGGCTGGAGGCCTCTGACACTGGTAGAGCCACTGGTACAAGTTCTGCAGTCCAAAGGCTGGAGAACCCAGAGCCCTGATGCCAAGGGCAGGAGGTGTCCCAGCTCCAGGAGAGACAGAGAGAGAAAAAAAAAGAAAGAAAAGAAAAAACATGCATTCATATCATTTTTTAACTCCTAATTATTAGGACTGACAATAAAACAATCCAGATTCCAGACCTAGAGAGCAACCAGGACAGATTGAACAAGGAAGTTGAAGAACTCCATGGGGACTATCTTAGTCTCCTTGGGCTGAGCTAAGGCTCAAATGTGTCCCCCAGAAAGCATGCACTGGAAATGTGACCTTCAATGCAGAAGTGTGAGGAGGTGAGGCATAATGGGAGATGTTTAGGTCATGAGGACTCCACCCTCATGAATGGATTAATGCTGTAATTACAGGAGTCAGTTCCTTATAAAAGAACAAGTCTGGTCCCCTTTTGTGCACTCTTGCTCTCTCTCCTTCTCCTCTTTCCTCTCTCTCTCTCCCTCTTTCTGTCTCCCCTTCTCTTTGTCCTTCTGCCATGGGATGATGCAACAAGAAGGCTCTCACAAGATGCCATCCCCTTGATCTTGAACTTCCCAGGCTCCAGAACCATAGTCAATATATTTCTGTTCATTATACATTATCTGCAGTATTCTGTTATAGCCGCACCAAATAGACTGGGACAGGATGCTATAGCAGACTGCCATCGACTGTGTGACTTCCACAACAAACATTAGTTCCTCACAGTTCTGGAGGCTGGCAGTCTGAGATCAGTGTTCCAGCATGGTCAGGTCCTGGTGGGGACCCTCTTCTGGATTGCAGGCTGCCGACTTACTGTTGTTTCTTCACATGGCTGAAGGAGGGTTCAGAGAGCTCTCTGGTGTCTCTTTTATGAGGGGTCTAATCTCATTCACAAGTGCCCCACCCTCATGTCTTAATCACTTTCCAAGGCCTCACCTCCTCATACCATCAAATTGGGGGTTAAGATTTCAACATGTGTGTTTTAAAGGGGGACACAAACATTTGGTCCATAACAGGAAAGGAAAATATAAAACAGTTTACATCTATTTACTTCCAGTGGTGAGATAAGGGATGAATTAGTGATGGGTATGCAGAAAACAAGGCAAATGAAGAAGCAAAAGATTGCGCTAGAATATAAATGCAAGTGCTTTACCACATATATGATCAAGAACGGTCCAAGCATGTTACTTAGAAATTGGAAATCAATGCCAAAAATAAGATGGCTTCTGAAGTGTAGGAAGTAGGGAGGTGGAGTGGGGACTTACGTTATGTGTTTTAAGACTTACAGAAGCACTTGAGTCCTTTTTTACAAATGTGTGTACAATTTGTAATTTATGGGGTACAAGTGTAATTTTGTTACATGCATGGATTACATAGTGGTGAAGTCAGAGCTTTTAAGGTCTCCATCACTCAAACAAACTACATTAAGTAATCTCTCAACATCCACCCCACTCCCAGCCCCACACCCTTCTGAGTCTCCAGGTCTGTTATTCCACACTCTGTGTCCGTGTAGACCCATTGTTTAGCTCCCATTTATAAATGAGAACATGCGTCACTTGTCTGCCTTGGTCTGACTTGTTTAACTAAAAGTCCTTAGACTATGCATGTCATAACACCCACCAAAACTGATCAACTTAAATACCACATTAAAATGATTACAGAAAAACGCAAGTGAAAATATAATAAAGTCATTTTTATTCCCCTCTCTCAAAGCCAACTGATAATGAAAAGAAAGAAATAGATGACCAAAAAAAAAAAAAAAA
>PVKP010033092.1:0-25260 GCA_004027715.1 Plecturocebus donacophilus | reverse complement strand
AAAGTACAAAAAAAAAATTAGCCAGGTGTGGTGGCAGGCACATGTAATCCCAGCTACTTGGGAGACTGAGATGAGAGAATCACTTGAACCTGGGAGGCGGAGGTTGCAGTGAGCCAAGATCGCGCCACTGCACTCCAGCTTAGGCAAGACAGAGTGAGACTCCATCTCAAAAAAAAAAAAAAAAAAAAACAAGAAATGCACAAAGAGGAAGGAGCAGAAGGAAACTGTTCCTTCCTTGATCTTGGGAACTAACTTATCTCTGGGAAAGAGTGCACACTGAGGCTGCCAGCTCCTCACAGGGGCAGGAAAAGCAGCAAGGCAGGCACATTCCTATGATGCCAGGCAACACAGGTGGCACCTGGAGGGGAGAGCGAGTGTCACCTCCCCCTTCCCCTCTCCAGAAAGAGGGCCCACTGGGTTTCCTCAGTGACCAAGTGCATGAGAGAATAGCCAGCACTGGGGGCAGGTGTTCCCAGGTGGTGCCTCTGAACTGAATTATAGAATGCAGTGGGCAAGGTCCTGGGGCAGCTGTACTTGTTATCTGCCCAAGTCTAGACCCTGTTGGGAACACTAATTACCAAATTTTACCATCTAGTTTGCTAAATTACAGGCAACATGGTGTAAAAGCGTGCGAGGTTTACAAACAAAAGACTTGGATGTGAGCCTCCTGGATATGTGATCTTAGGCAACAATAATAATTATTATAAACAACAATCCTTACTTTGATTTAAAAAAAAAACTGTGTGGAGTTTTACTTTCATTATCTCATTTAAGCCTCATCATCACCACCTTGTGACAGATGAAACTCAGTGAGTGAACAACTTATACAAAGATATCCACATTGAAATAGTAGGGTGAGAAACCGAATTCAGATCTGCTGAGAATAATCCCATGCCAGCCAGCCGCCACATTTTAAAGTGGTAGATGGTCTTATAGTATTGCCACCCGTGAGTGACACAGGGTATGGGAGAGGAAGATGGTGCAGATGCCACGGGGGCTGGAATATGAGAGGGCTGAAGATACTAAATAGCTAGAATAATGCATAAGTCTTCAGCTAAATAACACAGGGCACCATATAGCAGCAATTCCCTTTGTGAAATACGAGGCACTCTTTGAGGAAACATGCAGGGAAATTAGTATATTATGCTCTCCCTGTCCTCAGAGAATCTGAGACCTATGTCACAAACAGAGCTTCCAAGTTCACCTAAAAATGTTATGAAATAAACTTTCCATTTGAAGTTGTGGAATCGAACTTCTGAACATTCTGTCTAAACTTCTTTTTCAGACCCCTGGTTATGACTCAGATGAGAGAAGGGGTAAATGACTTCATTTCTACACTATATTTTTGCAAAGGGCATATATATATATATATTCCCAAACATTCATATAAACACATATATGCTCATGTATAAGTCCATCTTAGATGCTCAATAAATGTCTCCTAATTTCTCACAGTTGTGTGTATAGAATCCACCAGTGCTAGGTTAAGTTCCATTCCAGTCTCTAAGTTAACCTTGACCGAGTCATGACGTTTATCCCCCAATCCCACTATTTCTTTCCACATAGGCTAAGAATTGGCCCTCTTTCTGCACTTTGGTGTTGACTCCAAACATTCCTGTTGCCAGCAAAGATCTGATGTCCATCCATTACTCACTTCCAGATGATCATATTGAAAAACAGAGAAAATGAAGAGTAATAATAGTAGTAGTAGTAATTATAATAGTGGTGGTCACAGTGGTAATATTTATCCTCGCTAAATTTTTTGGACACTTGTGATGTATCTTGCATATATGCTAACATCTTTAACATAATATCAGAATCTTTTTGATATAGAATATTTAAACCTTATGTGGTAGATACTGTTAGTAAGCCTGTTTTATGGACAAGGAAACTAAGGTTTGAAGACAATGAGTGATTTGCCATAAATTAGGTAACTGTCTATATGATAATTCTTTTCTGGCCTCTCTTCCATTGGTCTACTTGTCTGCTTTTTAGTTTTGTTTTGTTTTTACTTTTTTTTTTAACTTGTCTGTTTTTATATCAGTAATACCACACTTCTTAATTGCTGTAGCTTTTTAAGGAGTCTTGATATCTAGTAGTTTAAGTTTTTCAGCTTTGCTTTTCTGAGTTTTAAAAATTTATTTATTTATTTTTTAAGGTGGCTATTCTTGTCTCTTTGTATTTCTACATAATTTTTTTTTTTTTTTTTTTTGAGACAAGGTCTCACTCTGTCACCCAGACTGGAATGCAATGGCACAATCTTGGCTTACTGTAACCTCTGCCTCCCGGGTTCAAGCAATTCTCCTACCTCAGCCTCCCGAGTAGCTGGGATTACAGGTGCCTGCCACCACATCTGGTTAGCTTTTCTATTTTTAGTAGAGATGGGGTTTTGTCGTGTTGGCCAGACTGGTCTCAAACTCCTGGCCTCAAGCGATCTGCCCACCTTGGCCTCCCAAAGCGCTGGGATTACAGGCGTGAGCCACTGCACCTGGCCTCTACATAAATTTATACATATACACATACATGAATATACTATTGAGATTGCTTTTAGATGGCATTAAATCTATACATTTTAAACTGATGCTTTTACAATAATGACTCTTTTAATCCATGAACATGGGCTAACTTCTCATATATTTATATCATTTTTAATTCCTCTTAACAAATGTGTTGAAGTTTTCCATATAGAGGTCTTGTACATATTTTGATAGGTTTATTCTTATATATTTGATGTTTCTGAATTTATCATAAATGGTATAGACTAAAATTTCTATTTTCCAATTTTTAAATTTGTGGATATAAAAATATAACTTATTTTTGTATATTGCTCTTATAACCAGAGACTTTGCTGTTTATTTATTAATTATAATAATGTGACTGCTGATTCATTTTTTTTAAAGACAGAGTCTCACTCAGTCACAAAGGCTGGAGTGCAATGGCTTAATCACAGCTCCTGGGCAGCCTTGAAATCCTGGGTTCAGGGGATCCTCCTGGCTCAGCCACCCAAGTAGCTGGGACTTCTGGCTCATGCCAGCATATCTGGCTTTTACAATTTTTGTAGCGATGAGGTCTTGCCATGTTTCTCAGGCTGGTTTGGAACTCCTGCCTCAAGCCATCCTCCCACCTTGGCCTTCCAAAGTGCTAGAATTACAGGCATAAGCCACCACACCTGATACATAGAATTTTTGTACATATGCTTGTATTACTGCATGTTTGAAAAGACACACAATCTATTGATGTGGTTTGGAACTGTGTTCTGAACAACTCTCATGTCAAATTGTAGTCCCCAGTGGGAGGTGGGAGGTGGCTGGACATGGGGATGGATTTCTCATGAATGGTTCAGTGTAATCCCCTTGGTGCTGTTTTTATGGTAGCAGTGAGTTCTTGCAAGATCTTGTTCTTCAAAAGCATGCAGCACCTCCAGCCTTGCTGTCTCTTGCTCCTGCCATATGAAACACCTCACTCCCTCTTTGCCTTCTGCCATGATTGGAAGCCTCTTGAGGCCTCCTTAGAAGTAGAAGCCACTATGTTTCCTGCACAGCCTGGAGAACCATGGTCAATTAAACCTCTTTTCTTTACAAATTATCCAGTCTCAGGTATTTCTTTACAGCAGTGCAAGAACAGACGAATATAGTTGTCTTTTATTTATAGCTGATTTTAAAATTAGTCTATCTTTGGTTTTTAGCAGTTTTATTCTGGTATAGTAGAGTGTGAGCTTCTTTTAATTTATTCAGCTTGGGTTACACAGTGCTTCTTAAATCTGTGGCTTGATGTCTTTCATCAATTTTAGAAAATTCTCAGTCTTTATCTCTTAAAACATTGTTTCTGCCCCATTTTTCCTCTAATCTCTCTCTGATCCTCCCATGTTAACCCTTTTAACTACAAGCCACACATCTTTTATTGTATTATTGTAGCTACCATTCTTTTTACTCAATGTGATCTAGACTGGATATTTCTATGGACCTGCTTCCAACTCACTAATTTTCTCTTTAGCTAAGTCCAATCTGCTGTTAAAACCTATCTGTTGAGTTCTTAATTTCAGAAATATATTTTGGATCTCAAATTTCCACTTAATTCTATTTAATAAATTTATCTGCTGAAATTCTCCATCTTGTAAACTATATTCTTGAATATATTAATCACAATTATTTGAAAGTCTGTCTGAAACTCTAACATCTTGGTCACCTTTAGGTCTATTTCTATTATCTTGTTTTTCTTGTAGTCTGTTTCTTAGATGCCTGTTAATTTTTAATGAAACTTCAAACATCATGCCTCAAAAATTTTAGGGGCTGGGTTCTCTCCTTCGCTCCTTCCAGAGGGAACACACCTGATCTTCTTGAAGGCTGCAAACAGCAAAGAAGCACATCACTTTAATCCAATCAAAGACTGAGCTGACTCACTGCTGGTTAGCCATCTTTGTAAGGCTTAGACTACCTCTGTTTTGTCTCCACTTCTAGGGTATAGTACTCCCAGAGCCTCAAATGAGAGCCTGGGTTATTTCCTAAGGTTCCCCTCCTTGGCACATCTAAGTGTAAACAGTTAGAAGCAGCTGCACCACATCTTAAATGCTTTGCTGCTTAAAAATTTCTTCCAACAGATGCCCTAAGCCATCACTCTTGAGTTCAAACTACCACAAATCCCTAGGGAGTGAACACAATGCAGCCAAGTTATTGGCTATGGTATAACAAAGGAGACCTTGGCTCCAGTTCTCAATAAGTTCCTTATTTCCATCTGAGACTTTATCAGCCTAGCTTTAACTGTCCATATCAGTATCAGTATTTTTAGTCACAAGTATTTAACCAGTCTCTAAGAAGTTCCAAACTTTCCCTCATCTTCCTGTCTTCTTCTGAGCCCTCCAAACTCTTCCAACCTTTGCCTGTTACCCAGTTCCAAGGCTGCTTTGACATTTTCAGGTATCTTTATGGCAATGCCCCATTCTTTGGTACCGGTTTTCTAAATTAGGTCATTTTTGTGTTACTGCATAGAAACACCTGAGGCTGGGTAATTGATAAAGAAAAGAGGTTTAACTGGCTCATGGTTCTGCAGGCTATACAAGCATGGAACCAATTATCTGCTTGGCTTCTGGTGAGGGCCCCAAGAGGCTTACAGTCATGGTAGAAGGCACAATGGGAGCAGGCACATGGTGAGAGCAGGAGCAAGAGGGCAGCAGCTTGTATAATATTAAATCTAATATTAAATCTTCGGTAAGCATACCAGTTCCAGCTCCACACAACTCTACCATGTAGATTATTTCCTTTTCTCTGAAGGGGAAGCTGAGGCAACGCATGGATAAAAATATTGCCCAAAGTTCCAAAATTTGAGGCACGGTTGGAATTGAAACTTAATAGCCTAGGCATGGAGATCTCAGCTTGAAACTATGTTCTAATGAACAAGAGCTTCATGGAACCATTGTCCTTAACCAGCTGGGAACTGCAAATTACATGATTGGGAGGTGGAGGGGCAATTTACCATAAATTGCACCTTAGCAGAGTTCATCCGGACTTCTTTATTCTTGACATTTAAAGACCGTTCACAGTGGATTGTGAAGCAGGCTAAGGGAACTTCTCCTTGCTTCCTTTTAAGAAGGAACCAAGACTGAGGGGCCTTTCAGCCTCAATGCTGCAACTTTCCCTCCTCACTCTCTCTGCTCAAATGATAGAAAATGGACTTGCTCTGTGGGAACCTTCTCGTCTGCTACTGAGAACACACAGCAGCCTCTTGCTTGTGAGAAGAGTGGTATAAAGACCTCTAAAACCTCACAGATTTTAAACCTTGAACTGGAGGATTGTCAACATAGTTATTTAGCAATCATTTTAATTTAAACAAGATTTGAAGTCAAATGCAAAGCACACATGGCAAAATCCAACTCTACAAAGAAAGGAAGAAAGGCCCAGCTGGGAAGTTCAGAACAGCACTGATCTCTGAGGAACAGTTTCATAAGCCCAGAGAATAATCACAGCCCTGACTTATAGAGGCCAGAAAAATGGTCCCTTTGGATTGGACGTCCAAATAGCAGAAGTTCCTGGGGCTCTAGAAGGCAGTCAGCTCTCCTATGAACAGAAAGGAGCACAGCTGAGATGTCATAACTGTCATTTCTCCATTTCTGTCCTGATTTGCTGTTGTCATTGATGTTATTTTTATTGACAGAGAGGTTGGGCTTTGAAACATTTCATCAGGGATTTCTAATCAGCTCAAAGATATCAGCTTTTGGTCTGGACCCTCTATTTTTCACTGCCTCCTGCAGTAATCTCTCCGAAGATACTGATGAGAACAGCCTGAGGCTGCTCTTCTGGCTTTACCTTTAATAACTGCCTAACTCCAATACTCTCTTCTCCGCATGTGTCTCCAGCTGTAGTGGACCCTGCTATGTGCCTCTCCCACTGTCTCTGCAAACTCAACATGAGATCATCAGTTTTCCTATGGAACTCCTATCTCTTCTATTCCTTTGTTACTCTCATCCCCCATACTCTGTGCTATATTACTTTCTAAGTGAGATAAGGTCCAGATTAGGAGGAAGACAAAGTGCAAAATCCTTAACAGGTAACATCGCCTGTGCTTTCACTTTCAGAAATCCTTCAAAGACAATGTAAAAATTAATGCAGAAGACTGGAAATCCTGAGCCTGCAGATCCATTCCGAGCCTGCATTCCCCTCTGCCTGCCAATATTCCTCTGCACCTGTGTTTGGAGGCCTGGCGCACTGCTCTTCACATCTCTAGTGATTCTCTAAGTAAGCTGGCAGCAGCAAAAGACAGTGTGCTCCATCAGTGATGACAGGGACAGCCCTCACACAGCCAACAGCCACTGCAGAAAGGGCCCCTGTGTGTTCATGGAGTCCAAGACCCAAACCTTTATGGATGGAGAAGCTGAGGCCCAGCAATGCGAAGAGAGAGAGACTCAGTCAAAACAGAACTGAAACTGGAACTCAGCCTCCTGGCTCACTGCTGACAGGGCTTACTACAGTGTTTACAGATGTTTGGATTTCTTAGAGGACAAAGACATTGTCTGAATGGTGGCTGCTGGATCACGACAAGAAAGGAGTATTAATTTAGAGGGTCCCAGTTCACCCACAATTACAAATCTTATGCAAAAGAGGATATACCAGTTTTACTTTGTTTCTTTTGTTTTTGAGACAGAGTCTCACTCTGTTGCCCAGGCTAGAGTGCAGTGGTCTCTCTGCTCACTGCAGCCTCAAACTCTCCAGGCACAAAGGATCCTCCCACCTTAGCCTCCCAAGTAGCTGGAAATACAGGCGTGCACCACTGTGTGGCTAATTTTTTAAATTTTTTGTAGAGATGGGATCTTGCCATGTTGCCCAGGCTGGTCTCAAACTCCTGGGCTCAAGTGATCCTCCTGCTTTGGCCTCGCACAGTGCTGGTATTACAGGTGTGAACCACAATGCCCAGCTCAGTTTTACTTCTTAAATACAAAATCTGTCACTACCAAATGGGATCCCAGCATCCATAAATTTTTTCATATTTATGTAATGTTGATCAAGATTTTATTATGATAAAATGTAACATAAAATTTACCATTTTAGCATTTTTGTTTGTTTGTTTTTGAGATGGAGTTTCACTCTTGTTGCCCAGGCTGGAGTACAATGGCGCAATCTCGGCTCACCGCAACCTCTGCCTCCTAGATTCAAGCAATTCTCTTGCCTCAGCCTCCCGAATAGCTGGGATTACAGGCGCCCGCCACCATACTCAGCTAATTTTGTATTTTTAGTAGAGATGGGGTTTCTCCATGTTGGTCAGGCTGGTCTTGAACTCCCAACCTTAGGTGATCTGCCCACCTCAGCCTTTCAAAGTGCTGGGATTACAGGCATGAGTCACTGCACCAGCCTCATTTTCACCATGTTGTCCAGGCTGGTCTCGAACTCCTGACCTCAGATGATCCACTCACCTCAGTCTCCCAAAGGGCTGGGATTACAGGCATGAGCCACTGCCAATGTGATTTTACTGACAATAGTGATACCATCTTATCTCTACCCCATAACTATGTGTGGCATGAGTTCAGGGGTCACATTTATTATCTTTGTTTTTCCCATAGTGGTTTTCTATGATAAAATTTGTCAGCATTTAAAAAAAATTTAGGATAGGTTCTTACTATGTTGACCAGGCTGGTCTGAAACTCCTGGGCTCAAGGAATCCTCCCACCCCGGCTTCCCAAAGTGCTAGGATTACAGGTGTGAGCCACTGTGCTCCATCAAACATTTTCAGTGGATGAGAAAATGATTACTACTGCAGGGTGAGTTGGTTTACCAGCTGGGTTTTCTGCAGAGAGGTCACTGAGGTGATGGAAAGCATGATACAGATTTGTTACGGGAAAATACAGAATATGCTCAGAGCATGGGTATTTTCCAGATGGTCACTGCAGAAATCTCCAAGAAGCCAGTGGGTGGGCAAGTCAGGAGGCTGTTCAGCCTCTCTCAAGGTTTCTTTTGAGCCTTCTTCTCAACTTAAACCAGGGAAATCCTCCCCGCTTTGCTTCCCACCTTCTGTATCAAAGCTTCTCTCTCTCACCTAGTTTTCGTGGTGTCTACATGTGTCAGTTACCATACTTGGATGTAGGCAACGGAAAATGACTTTGTCTCACTCAATCTAAAGAAAATGTACTAGATGTACAGTGGAGGCTCACAGAAGAGAAAGAAGCCAGATTGCAGGCTTGGAAAACCACTGGAGTTGGGTAGGAGAGCCCTAGAGCCTAGGCATCAGGAGCCACAGCCACCATCAGGCCGCAGGGTGTTCCTTACTTCTTTGATTCAGCTGCCAAGTTAAAGTCCTAGGGGAGAACGTCTGATTGGCCAGGCTGGGTTGCAGGCTCATGCCAGGCTGCAGTGGGAGGGGAACTGGAAGATCTGATCCTTTTGGCTTCTGTCCTAGGAAGCAGGCAGTACGTCCTATCAGAGCTACACACAGCAAGGTAAAGGCAACTCCCTGAAAGGGAAGGAACTTTCAGGGAGTCGCCTTGACTCGAGAAGGGGAACTGGATGCTAATGGCTAAGTAACCAAAAATCAGCCACCACGCTATGCTTCTGGGTTTGCATCTGAATTCTCTCTTTTAGTCTAGTCAACCTGGATGGATGACTCACTTGCACAACTACCTGTATTGTGATTCTACTTCTCCCCAGGAGGCTGCCTTTCTTTCTTGGTGGCATGTGCTGCTGCCTGAGAGCAAAGGATGTCACGGCCCGTGGTCCTGGGATGCTGAAACCCAGCAGGCCCAGTGCTCTATGCTCACTTCTATCTGGAGGAATGGGAGAGATGAGACAGAAGGTGCATGCTGGGCCTCTGACCTTCCAGCTCAGCACACTGGAAGGTCAGAGTAGAGAGAGAGGTTGCGAAAAAAAGCAAAACAAACCAAGTTAGCCCTGCAGCCATACTACTCCATCTGTCACCCACTGGGCACTTCATGCTAAGGAGAGCAGAGAGGTGTCAGGAAGAGCTATCTTCATTTTAAGCTCTGTTGTCTGGAGCCACTGTCTGCAATAGCATCTATGTGAAGGAACAATGAAAAGCAAGGGGCAGTTTGCTAGGCAGAGTCATTTCTGAGAACGTTCTCCTCATTTACCATGATACAAGACAGGGACTGCCCTCTTTCTGTCCATGGTTTTTGTCATCTGCCTGTGACACCTGGAACTGTGACAGCCATCTTGTGACTATGAGGACACAAGCCTGAAGACAAAAGCCCACTCCCTGAGGATGCCAGAGAAAAAGGGACTCAGACCGGATCTTGATGATGTTGCTGGGCTGTTGCATCAACCAACCTTGGAACTTCGAAAGTCTTCCAGACTTTCTGTTCCATCAGGCAATATACTTCATTCCTGTTGAAGAGGAGAGTAGTTCTGATTTCCGTTATAACTGAAATCATCCTACCTGATACAGCCTTCTAGCCACTCTTCTAAGTACTGGGCACAATCTAAGACCTGCTGACATCATCCAACTGTGGAATGCGAGCCTACAAAGGGAAATTCTCCCCACCCAAAAAAGTAGAAGGCTTTCTGCAGCTGCACAGTAAATGCATGCCTCAGGCCAGCCCTCCTATTCCTTATCCTTTGTCTTTTTTGGACAAGAATCATGTAATTTGGGACCATAGATATTGGGTAATTACTATGGCAATGATTAGGGATTCACTTCAGGAATAAGGAAATATAATTATAGTCCCATTTCAGCTTGTTTCCATGACAACAGGGGCAACTGCAATTGATCAGCAGTTTTCTTCCTAAACAGATCTGTGAGTCTCATTCAAATGAAATGTTAAAGAGCAATTAAATATCCTCATCAAGCAAACTAGAGTTACTGGAAGAGACTGGAGTCAGATTATCTGACTTAGAGGCTCATCCTGAACTTGGGTATTTTATCAAAATACACGGTACTCGACAGGCTACAGTGTGCCAAATTATCTGTTAATTACAAGAGAAACAAGATATGTCATATAAATTCAAGGAAGAGGAGGAAAACTTGGAATCTCAAATGGAGAATCTTAGAATTGGAAGTCAGCGGGTCATCCACTCCAGTCCGTAGGCTCGGTCCTGTGTCTATACCACCTAGAACAAGCGATCCTCTAACTTGCCTCTAAAGCCCACTTCACAGGCTTCCAGGATATTTATTCCACTCCTCCGTTTCCCCACGTGGAGAAAGATCTTTTCATGAACCTCTGTAGCTGTCATTTGAACCAATTTTCCTCTTAGTTCATGCTCTGGAAATGGTTGTCATCAACACCCTCTTTATCTCAATACTAACATTACCCTGCTTTTTTTTTTTTTTTTTAAAAGAGATGGAGTTTCACCATGTTGGCCAGGATGGTCTCGATCTCTTGACCTCGTAATCCACCCACCTCAGCCTCCCAAAGTGCTGGGATTACAGGCGTGCGCCACTGCGCCCGGCCTACCCTGCTTTTTAAAGTGCTTTATTGGCAGTGCGCGGTGGCTCATGCCTGTAGTCCCAGCACTTTGGGAGGCCGAGGTGGGTGGATCACAAGGTCAAGAGATCGAGACCATCCTGGCCAACACGTTGGTCTGGAACTCCTGTTCTGCTGCTGTTCTATTCCCCACATACTGTACCTCTAAGAGTTGCTATACTTCAGCAGTCCCCAACCTTTTCAGCACCAGGAACCGGTTTTGTGGAAGATAGTTTTTTCATGGACAGGGGGTGGAAGGAGCATTTCAGGGTGAAACTGTTCCACCTCAGATCATCAGGCATTAGATTCTTATAAAAAGCATGCAACCTAGATCCCTTGCATGCACAGTTCACAACAGGGTTCATGCTCCTATGAGAATTTAACGCTGCTGCTGATCTGACAGGAGGCGGAGCTCAGGTGATAATGCTCCCTTGCCCCCCACTCACCTTCTACTGTGTGGCCTGGTTCCCAACAGTTCACAGACAGTACTGATCCACTGTCTGGGAGTTGGGGATCCCTGCTATGACTGATTCATAAATCTTCTTTTTCTCTAGACTTACTCAGCTCAGCTCTCTTAATTTTCCTGCTTAGTCCCTAATTTTTATTTAGTGGATTTTGCACCTCTTCACCATTCCCTATTGAAGTTCAGCACATCCCAGGTTCCTAAGGATAGAGGATGAACAATCAAGTAAAAGAGGTCCTGACTTCATCCTCTGAAAAGCAGCAAGGCCAAGTGAATTGATGCACACAATGGTAAGCAAGGAGTCTGCACTTCACTCTCATTTCATTGGTGACATGATATCTCATGACACCAAATGTGGATTCTTCCTTTTCCAGCAGGTGAGAGGGACAGCGATACTCTTTACCAAGGTGGGAAACTGGAGGACACATTAGATGAATGTTGACTTGTCCAATGGGAAAAGTCAATGTGGCAAAGAGCAATAATCATGCATTCATTCATTGAATAAATGCTTACTGAATGCCTGCTATGTGCCAAGCCCAGCATTAGAGGCTGGAAATACAATTAATGACAAGTCACAAGGCTTACTTTTACAGAAAGGTCAAGGAAGCTGTGAGAACAATGTCGAGAGGAGAGGCCTGATCTAGACTGAGGGAATCAGAGAAAGCTTGCTCTCCTAAGGAAGGCACATTTGTGCAGAAAACTCAAAGATGGAGAGGAATTAGACAAAGAAAGGAGGTGGAGATGGGGGGTGGGGCTATTCAAGAAAAAAGCACTACCATGTGCAAAATGAGCACTGTCATCTCTTTGAGCCTGTTTCCCCATTTATAAAGTGAAGGTATAAAATCAGGACTAAAAATTACCCTAAACCTTTCATATTTTGTATTCTCACCAGCAATGTGTGAGAGTTCCAGTTGCTATGTATCTTCATCGACACTTGTTATTGTTTATCTTTTTTGGTTGTAGCCTTCCTAATGGGTGTGAAATGATATCTCATTTGTGGTTTTGATGTGCAACTCCCCGGTGGCTAATGATATTGAGCAAGTATGGTTTATGTGTTGATATTTTTATAACTTTTTTTGTAGTGATGTCTATTCAAATCCTTTGTCCATTAAAAAAAATTGGGGGGGGGTGCGGTCATTTTGTTACTGTGAGTTTTGCTTTTGTTTTTTATTTTTACCTATTCTGAATGAGATTTACAAATATTTCCTTCCATTCTGTGGATTGTTTTACAATTTTCTTGATGGTATCATTTGTAACATGAAATTTAATTTTGAGGTAGTCCAACTTTTCTGTTTTTCCTTTTGTCACTTGTGCTTTTGGTACCTAAGAAACCACTGCCTAATTCAAGGTCATGGAAATTTACTTTTTCCTTTAAGAGTTTTATAATTTTAATTCTTACATTTAGGTCTGTGATCCATTTTGAGTTCATTTTTGTATATTCTGTAAAAAGGGGTCCAATTTCATTCTTCTGCATGTTGCTACCCAATTGTCCCAGAAATATTTGTTGAAAAATTCTTCTTTGCCCATTGAATTATCTTATCACTCTTATTGAAAATCAATTGACCACAAATGTAAGAGTTAATCTCTAGACTCTCAATTCCATTCCATTCTACTGATCTACACATCTATCCTTATACCAGTACTGCACTGTTTAGATTACTATAGCTTTGTGGTAAGTTTTTTTTTAATTGGAAAGTGTGAATCTTCCATCTTTGTTCTTTTTCAATACTGTTTTGGCTATTTTGGGTCCCCTGCATTTCTGTATGAATTTTAGGATTCACTTCCTAATTTCTGGGGGAAAAAGACAGCTGGGATTTTGATGGGGACCACACTGAATCTGCAGATCAATTTGGGGAGTATTGCCATCTTAACAATATTATGTTTTCCAATCCATGAACATGGGATGTCTTTCCATCATTTCAATCTTCTTTAATTTCTTTCAGTAATATTTTGTCATTCTTAGTGTACAAGTCTTGCACTTCCTTGGTTAAACTTATTCCTAAGTAGTTTATTCTTTTTGATGCTATGTAAATGGAATTGTTTTCCTAAGGTCATTTTCAGATCATACATTGCTAGAGTAGAGAAATACAACTGAGATACAAAAACTCCAATCTTGCATCCTGCAACCTTGCTCAATCTTGTTTATTAGTCTAATAGCTTTCTGTGTGTGTATTCCTTAGGACTTTCTATATATACAATCATGGCATCTGCAAATACAGTTTTACTTCTTCCTTTTTAAGATTAATGCCTTTTATTTCTTTTTCTTTCTAATTGTCCCAGCTATAGCCAGCAGTATAGTACTGTACAGTACAGTGTTGAATAGAAGGAATGAAAGAAGAATCTCTTGTTTTGTTCCTGATTTTAAGGGGAACACATTCATTTTTCACCACTAAATATGACATTAGCTGTGGATTTTTCAGATGCTCTTTATCAAGTTGAAGGAGTCTCCTAATTTTCAGTGTTGAATGTATTTTTTATTTATAAATCATGAAAGGATGTTGGATCTTGTCAAATAGTTTTTCTGCATTTATTGAGATGGTCATGTGGTTTTTAATCCTTATTTATTAATATGGTGTATTACATTGATTGGTTTTGTATGTTAAACCAACCTTGCACTCTTGGGATAAATCCCATTTGGTCATGGTATTTAATCATTCTTACATGTTGTTGGATTCAGGTGGCTAGTTTTTTCTTAAGGATTTTTGTGTCTATTGTCATAAAGGATATTGGTCTGTGTAGTTTTTTTCTTATGATATCTTTGCCTGATTTTAATATGATACCATGGGGCTCACAGAGTTGGAAAGTTCTCTCCTATTCTATTTGTCATATTCTTTCTTCCATGAAAATTTCTGCTTATGCCATTATCTGACAGGTTCATGCCTTCCCTCTCAGCTACTTTATGTCCTGCCCAAAATTTGTAGTCAGCTTAAGGCCTCCTCATTCCTGAACCCTTTTCTGACTGTTCCAGTTTAAGTGAGCTCATCCTCTCCAGAACCCCTTCACATCTCATTGTGCTTGTATCTGGCACTTAACATAAAGTGTCGTAGATATGCATGATGTAACAAGCACTGGGTGTTCAGTAGAAACTGGAAGCAGGACAAGTAGAGTGTCCTAGTAAGTATCAGAGCCTCAATCAGGCAGTTGGAGGTAGGCAGACATCTGAGCCTTGTGAGCCAGGACCAGTATGACGATTCAGGGCCATATGAGTAGCTCCCTACTAAGCCTGCAGCCTCCTTGAGAGGCAGAGTAGTGGATGCTTAAGAATGCACTCTTTATTGCTTCAGTAGTGGCTCAGGGATTTATACGCTGTATGACCTTAGGCAAATTACTTGCTAGCCTTAGTTTTCTCAACTTTGAACTGTTGATAGTAATATCAATCTTAAAAAGTTGTAAATTTTATGAGTTCACCTATGCAATACACATTGTATTAACTTCAATTAATGATAGCTTTAATACATGCCATTGGATATTCTCAGTGAAAAAAGGGTCTATGGTCAAAAGAATATTGAAATACTGCATACTACATACTTATTCTTAGGGATTCACAGGACACATTAGCATAGTAAAAGCTATGTTGAGTCCCACATAAAGAATCCCATTTAATTTGTTTTTGTTGAGAATTCCCCAAACCTATTTACCAAGATGACTCTACCTCACTTTTAAAATTTGACAACTGTTTTAACACACCTTTGGAAACATAATATTAGTTGTGTTTAATTAAGAAAAGAAATCATATTAGATTGTTAAAAACAGATCGTGTTTTATTGCTTTGCTTTTCCCAAGAAACGTACAATTTAAAAGCAGCAGCCTAGGAGAGATAAAGGCTTTAAGCTAGAGAAAGAAAAGAATGCTTTAAAAACCCAAAGGAAATGGAAATTTTCAGGCAGAAGGAGCAGATCAATAAGGAGCTATTCTTGGTCACAGAAACATTTCTAGAATTACAGATTCTTGGGAGTCTGACAGGATGTTAAAGTTCAGCTCCCTAAATTCCCACCCAGTTCAGAAATCCCACCTTTACTGGCCTCAATCTTTGTGGGCACATGCCCAGCCTCCGATTTTTAGGCAGCTCTAATTAGGAAATTCTTCCTCACACTGGGCTGAAATCTACTTCCTTGGAACCTCTACCGAAAGTCATGTTAATGGAGCTTTGAGTTTTGTGCTTTTGTGAGAACTGTTGATTTTGGAGACAGCAAATAAAATGTACAGAAAATTTTTTGAATCATTATACAGTGTAAAGTAATAGTCTGTTAATTGAACTATGAACTAAAAATAAGAATTTCTAAAAACAACATTTTTCATTTTCTCCATCTGTAAATAGGGCAAATAACTAGAAACTCAGGTATACAATATATGTAGGATTTACTTTGTAGGTGAAATTACTTTGCAATTGTCAATTCCTTAGAAAAGAGAAATACATACTTTCTAACTACTTCTATTTTCCTGTGTTTCTATCTTTTTTTTCCCACACTGTCCAGGCTAGAGCGCAGTAGCTCTTCATAGACATGATCATAGTGCACTACAACCTTGAACTCTTGGCTCAAATGATCCTCCCACCTCAGCCTCCCGAGCAGCTGGGAAATCATAACAAACAGTCTCTCCGACCACAGTGCAATCAAGTTAGAACTCAGAATTCAGAAACTAACTCAGAACCGCACAGCTTCATGGAAACTGAACCACTGGCTCTTGAATCTCAACTGGATAAACAATGAAATGAAGGCAGAAATAAAGATGTTCTTCGAAACCAACGAGAACGAAGACAGAACATACCAGAATCTCTGGGACACATTTAAAGCAGTGTCTAGAGGAAAATATATAGCAATAAATGCCCACATGAGAAGCAAGGAGAGATCTAAAATCGACACCATATCATCAAAATTGAAAGGCTAGAGGAACAAGATCAAAAAAACTCAAAATCTAGCAGAAGACAAGAAATAACTAAGATCAGAGCAGAACTGAAGGAGATGGAGACACAAAAAAGCCTTCAAAAAATCAATAAATCCAGGAGCTGGTTTTTTAAAAGATCAACAAAATAGACCTCTAGCCAGATTAATAAAAAAGAAAAGAGAGAAGAATCAAATAGATACAATAAAAAACGATAAAGGGGATATCACCACCGATTCCACAAAAATACAAACCACCATCAGAGATTACTACAAACAACTCTATGCACATAAACCAGTAAACCTGGAAGAAATGGATAAATTCCTGGATACTTGCATCCTCCCAAGCCTAAATCAGGAAGAAGTCGAAACTCTGAATAGACCAATAACAAGGGCTGAAGTTGAGGCAGCAATTAATAGCCTACCACCCAAAAAAAGCCCAGGTCCAGATGGGTTCACAGCCAAATTCTACCAGACATACAAGGAGGAGCTGGTACCACTCCTTCTGAAACTATTCCAAAAAATCCAAAAAGAGGGAATCCTTCCCAAATCATCTTATGAGACCAACATCATCCTGATACCAAAACCTGGCAGAGACTCAACAAGAAAAGAAAACTTCAGGCCAATATCCAGGATGAACATAGATGCAAAAATCTTCAATAAAATATTGGCAAACCGACTGCAACATCACATCAAAAAGTTTATACATCATAATCAAGTAGGCTTCATCCCGGGGATGCAAGGCTGATTCAACATACGCAAGTTTATAAATGTAATTTACCATATAAACAGACCAAAGACAAAAACCACATGATTATCTCAGTAGATGCAGAGAAGGCCTTTGACAAAATTCAACAGCCCTTTATGCTAAAAACTCTCAATAAACTAGGTATTGATGGAATGTATCTCAAAATAATAAAAGCTATTTACGACAAACCCACAGCCAATACTGAATGGGCAAAAACTGGAAGCATTCCCTTTGAAATGTGGCACTAGACAAGGATGCCTTCTCTCACCACTCCTATTCAATATAGTATTGGATGTTCTAGCCAGAGCAATCAGGCAAGAAAAAGAAATAAAGTGTATTCAATTAGGAAACGAGGAAGTCAAATTGTCTCTATTTGCAGATGACATGATTGTATATTTAGAAGACCCCATTGTCTCAGCCCAAAATCTCCTGAAACTGATAAGCAACTTCAACAAAGTCTCAGGATACAAAATCGATGTGCAAAAATCACAGGCATTCCTATTCACCAATAACAGACTTAAAGAGAGCCAAATCAAGAACAAACTGCCATTCACAATTGCTACAAAGAAAATAAAATACCTAGGAATACAACTAACAAAGAATGTAAAGGACCTCTTCAAGGAGAACTACGAACCACTGCTCAACGAAATAAGAGAGCACAGAAACAAATGGGGAAATATTCCATGCTCATGGTTAGGAAGAATCAGTATCATAAAAATGGCCATACTGCCCAAAGTAATTTACAGATTCAATGCTATCCCCATCAAGCTACCAATGACCTTCTTCACAGAAATGGAAAAAACCACCTTAAACTTCATATGGAACCAAAAGAGAGCCTGCATAGCCAAGACAATTCTAAGCAAAAAGAACAAAGCTGGAGGCATCACACTACCGGACTTCAAACTATACTACAATGCTACAGTAATCAAAACAGCATGGTACTGGTACCAAAACAGAGATATAGACCAATGGAACAGAACAGAGGTCTTGGAGGCAATGCCACACATCTACAACCATCTCATCTTTGACAAACCTGACAAAAACAAGCAATGGGGAAAGGATTCCCTGTTTAATAAATGGTGTTGGGAAAACTGGCTAGCCATGTGCAGAAAGCAGAAGCTGGACCCCTTTCTGACACCTTACACTAAAATTAACTCCAGATGGATTAAAGACTTAAACATAAGACCTAACACCATAAAAACCCTAGAAGAAAATCTAGGCAAAACCATTCAGGACATAGGCATAGGCAAGGGCTTCATGACTGAAACACCAAAAGCAATGGCAACAAAAGCCAAAATAGACAAATGAGACCTAACTAAACTCCAGAGCTTCTGCACAGCAAAAGAAACAATCATTAGAGTGAATTGGCAACCAACAGAATGGGAAAAATTTTTTGCGATCTACCCATCTGACAAAGGACTAATACCCAGAATCTACAAAGACTAAAACAGATTTACAAGAAAAAAACAAACAAGCCCATTCAAAATTGGGTGAAGGATATGGACAGACACTTTACAAAAGAAGACATATATGAGGCCAACAAACATATGAAACAATGCTCATCATCACGGATCATTAGAGAAATGCAAATCAAAACTACATGGAGATATCATCTCATGCCAGTTAGAATGGCAATTATTAAAAAATCTGGAGACAACAGATGCTAGTGAGGATGTGGAGAAACAGGAACACTTTTACACTGTTGGTGGGAGTATAAATTAGTTCAACCGTTGTGGAAAACAGTGTGGCGATTCCTAAAGGATCTAGAAATAGAAATTCCATTTGACCCAGCAATCCCATTACTGGGTATATATCCAAAGGACTATAAATCGATCTATTATAAGGACACATGCACACGAATGTTCATTGCAATACTGTTTACAATAGCAAAGACTTGGAACCAACCCAAATGCCCATTGATGATAGACTGGACAGGGAAAATGTGTCACATATACATCATGGAATAATACGCAGCCATAAAAATCGATGAGTTCGTGTCCTTTGTAGGGAAATGGATGAACCTGGAAACCATCATTCTCAGCAAACTGACACAAGAACAGAAAATCAAACACCGCATGTTCTCACTCATAGGTGGGTGTTGAACAATGAGAACACATGGACACAGGGAGGGGAGCATTACACACTGGGGTCTGTCAGGGGGAAAATAGGGGAGGGACAGCAGGGGGTGGGGAGTTGGGGAGAGACAGCATGGGGAGAAATGCCGGATATAGGTGATGGGGAGGAAGGCAGCAAACCACATTGCCACGTATATACCTATGCAACAATCTTGCATGTTCTTCACATGTACCCCCAAACCTAAAATGCAATAAAATATATATATTAAAAAAAAAAAAGGCACATGTTGCCACACCTGGCTGTGTTTCTATCCTAATTTTTTTTAACTTTTATTTTAGGTTCAGGGGTTCATATGAAGGCTTGTTACGTAGGTAAACTCATGTCATGGGGGTTTGTGGCACAGATTATTTCATCACCCAGGTATTAAGCCCAGGCAACTAACTTTTCTGCTCCTTTCCCTCCTCCCACCCTCCACACTCAAGTAGGCTCCAGTGTCTGTTGTTCCCCTCTTTGTGTTCATGAGTTCTCATCATTTAGCTCCCACTTATAATTGAGAACATGCAATATTTGGCTTTCTGTTCCTGCATTAGTTTGCTGAGGATAATGGCCTCCATCTCCATCCATGTTCCTGCAAAAGACAAGATCTCGTTCTTTTTTATGGCTGCATAGTATTCCATGGTGCATATGTACCACATTTTCTTTATCCAATCTGTCACTGATCGGTGTTTGGGTTGACTCCATGTCTTTGCTATTGTGAACAGTGCTGCAATAAACATTTGCATGAGTGTGGCTTTAAGGCAAAATGATTTATACTCCTCTGGGTATATACCCACAAATCTTTTTAATATTTAAGTGACATTTTAAAAATTAATAGTCCAAAGCTTATCCTTTTATATTGTTACTTATAAGCTGAGTTTATTATAAAAAGAAACGTTTAATTAAAATATAGTACACGTCTTGGCTAGGCACGGTGGCTCATGCCTGTAATCTCAGCACTTTGGGATACCAAGGCAGGCAGATGACCTGAGGTCAGGAGTTTGAGACCAGCCTGACCAACATGGAGAAACCCTGTCTCAAAGTACAAAATTAGCTGACCATGGTGGCACATGCCTGCAATCCCAGCTACTCAGGAGGCTGAGGCAGGAGAATCGCTTGAACCCAGGAGGCGGAGGTTGCAGTGAGCCAGGATTGTGCCATTGCGCTCCAGCCTCGGCAACGAGAGCAAAACTCCATCTCAAAAAAAAAAAAAAAAAAGAAAAGAAAAGAAAGAAAATATAGTACATGTCTCATAAATGTGGGTTTGTAGACAAGAGTCAATAATGAGGACCGGTGACATTATTAGAAATGCAGCTATTTGATCCAAAGTGGAATTTTTCAAGGCTCTGTAAAACCTAAAACCTTAAGGAAAGCCCCAAGAGGTAAACAGAATAAAAGATTTAAATGGGAAGAGAACCTCTGGGGTCCAGATCCAAGACTCCAGTAAGAGTCCAACACAGCTCAGTATGAAATCAGACTCGGCAAAACTATGCCGTACCCACTATACTACAAAAAGGTGGGTTGCATTTCCACAAAACTGGCCTTCTAAGGGAGAACTTTCCAGACTTGACCTCATTTTGTGTTAAATTGCCACTCAGTGTCATTTTACTCTCTGTTCCTCATCCTGATACCATAAGGCTAAAAAGTTCACACCCTTATTTTACAACTGAAAAACTGAAGTAAAATCAAAACGGATTCATACTGCACACTCCTGGCCTATCCACTGGAACAACATTCCACCAGCTGAGTGAGTTAGCGCTAGCTGTGCTCTCCTTTCAGTCACATCCTTCCCTGCACTCAAATTAAGTCATTGTCTTACCCTATAAAGACAACAGAAAATAAACACAGAGCTGTTAAGGAAAAGAGTGAATATCAGGACTAACAAATGCTATTGCTAAATATTTGCTGTAAAACTTAATGTGCACCGCTAGTCTGAGGGTTTTTGTAATTTGGACACAACAGCAGTGGTCACTAGAATTTACTTACTGACACACACCATAGAGGATATTTTTGTCTCTGTCCTTGAAGCACGGTGAGAATATCACAGAGGATATCATCTAGTCCTTCCGCTTAGCTTACACAGTGTCAGGCATTCATGGGAAACATTTTTTTGAGCATGCAATACAAGGCTGAATGAAACCTAGTCCCTGACTTCATGAAACTGACAGTCCAGTGAGAAATACACACAAGCAAATCAATAATTTCCATAGAAAGTGACAAGTTCTCTGTAGAAATCAGGCACACGATGCTAGAAGAACACAGACAAGGGCAAATAAATCAGATGGGGTTGTTGGAAAAGGTTTCTCAGAGGAGCTGGTTTCTAAGCTGCCAGTATCAGAGTTTAACCAGCTCTGACTCTGACTTCAATTCCCAGCACTCAGGTGAGAAAGTACTTCCTGGCCCTACCTTTCTGAGTTCCTGACACTGCCACAGCCAGATTTAGTGCCTGTGTTCTACGAGGCAAGGAAAGAAAGAAAACAAGGAAGGAAGGGAAGAAAGGGAGAAGTTGGGGGAGAGAGGGGGAAGAAGGGAGGGAGGAAGAAAGGGAGGAAGGGAGGGAGGGAGGGAGGGAGGGAGAAACATAGACAGGCTCCAGAAGTTGCTAGAGATGGCCAGGTATATAAAGGGTGACCACCTGTGCCTGAGCAACCTGCGTCCCCAACAATGGTGTAAAGTCTACCCTAGGATACCCTTTCTCTTTGTAAAGCAGTGGCATAAGGGAACACAGTCTTCCTCAATCTGAGGAACCCTGGCGAGCCAAGCCAGTGGAGCGTTACCTCCTTCCACAATCAAGAGCAGCAAAATGAATGCCCAGTTCCTGTGCACTCCCAGAAAATGAGGTCAGACTCATTTGCTAACTCCTCAGGGTGACTTCTCCAAGCAGAATGTACCCATCTTCCCAGAGATGGAACCCACTTGTGATTCTTTTTTTTTGAAGTAGAGTCTCACTCCATCACCCAGGCTGGAGTGCAGTGACACGATCTCAGCTCACTGCAACCTCCATCTCCCGGGTTCAAGTGATTCTTGTGCCTCAGCCTCCTCAGTAGCTGGGATTACAGGTGCACATCACCACGCTTGGCTAATTTTTTTGTATGTTTTTAGTAGAAACAGGGTTTCCCTGTGTTGCTAGGCTGGTCTCAAACTCCTGACCTCAAGTGATCTGGCTGCCTTGGCCTCCCAAAGTGTTAAGATTACAGGAGTAAGCCACCACACCCTGCCCATTTGTGATTCTGTTCTTGTCTGCTGGAACCAAAAACAGCACCTATCTCCTTTGGGATACCATTCCCCACCTGGGATTCCACCAAGGATGTGAAAAGAAAGTACAAGTCATTACCTTAGATTGTCTTCCAGGGTCTCCTCATCCGAAGAGAAGGTCCCATTGCTGACACTCTGGTGAGAATAACTCTTCTTCCCCACTGACTGCGCCCGGAACAATGAAGTGCCTTTCTTTTTCCTTTTGCCAAACAACTTCTTAAAAGGCTGAAATTTTTTCTTCTTGTCTGTGGATTATAAAATAAACACAAGTTGCAGTGTAGCAGGGCTGCACTTCCGAGCCTAAGAGCAAATCATAACCGAGCTGCCTCTGGCCAAAGGAGACAGGGCAAAGGGCAGGCATCAGCCTGAATGAGCGACCAATCCCTGTGCCAGGAATGTCAGGAACAGCCCCAGTGCAATCCATGCACAGTAAGGCAGAGCACGAGCCAAAGGCACGGTGAGTCTTCTGTCCCCAGGCTCCCGAGAAACATCTGGGGAGAACAAGAAGAGGTTCCAAGTGGCCAGGCATAGTAGCTCACGCCTGTAATCCAAGACTTTGGAAGGCTGAGTGGGAAGGAGCATTTAAGCCCAGGAGTTTGAGACTAGCTTGGGCAACACAGTGAGATCCCATCTCTATAAAATATAAGAAAACTAGTCAGGGTGCTGGTACACACCTTTAGTCTCAGGGACTTGGGAAGGTGAGGCTGGAGGACTGATTATGCCCTGGAGGTTGAGGCTGCAGTAAGCTGTGACCATACCATTGCCCTGCAGTCTGAGCAACAGAGTGAGATGAAAGAAAGGAAAGAAGGGAGGGAGGGAGGGAGGGAGGAAAGCAAGGAAGGGGGGGGCGGGGAGGGGAAGAGAAAAAAGAAAAGAAAAGAAACAGATTTCAAGCTTCTTGGTGGCCAGCACATGCAATAAGGTGGTGCCTGCTTTCTTTAACAAAGCAGATGGCTAAATGCCCCTCTCCATGGAAGAAGCTGAGAAAAACATATACGTCAGACAGGTGTTTTTTAAAATATTTTTATCTCTATCTATACACATCTCCAGTTTGAGGATCATTCTGTTTTGGCCTTTATTAGATATAGAAGATAACTGCCAACTCTTGGCATAAGCTTTGCCCCCTAATTCCCTCTATCCCCATATATTTCCAGTTTATTTATCTTATCTCTTTTTAAAATCTACTATGAAGAGCCCCAAAGGAGTTGCTATGAACATCTTCCCATATATTACTTCATTAGTCAGGACCTAGGCTTGCTGCCAACATTTGCTAGGAGGTATTTTAGGAAATACCTTTCAGTCCTCTGCCTTTGGATACAAATTCCTTCATATTACTGCACTCTTTCCTTAGAAAAGAAAGTGTAAGTCACTCTCTACCAAAAGCAGCATCTTCTTAGATCTTTCCTTTTTCTTTAGGAAGCTTAAAGAGCCACTTTTCTAGTGGTCTGACAACCATTTTAAGACACTTTGTTTTTTTTTTGAGATGGAGTTTCACTCTTGTTACCCAAGCTGGGGTGCAATGGCGTGATCCTGGCTCCCTGCAACCTCCACTTTCCAGGTTGAAGTGATTCTCCTGTCTCAGCCTCCCAAGTAGCTGGGATCACAGGCACCTGCTACCATGATGCCTGGAGATATACATATATATATATATATATATATTTTTTTTTTTTTAAGTAAAGATGGTGTTTCACATTTGCATTTTTTGGCAAGGCTGGTTTTAAACTCCAGACCTCAAATGATCCGCCTGCCTCAACCTCCCAAAGTGCTGGAATTACAAGTGTGAGCCACCGTGCCTGGCCTAAAAAAATGTTTTAACCCTTACTATGTACCACGGCTCTAAGAACTTTATAAATATTAACCCAGTTAATCCTCACAACAATCCTATTACGTTGATACTATTAACATCTCCATTTTACACATGAGAAAGTTGAGACATGAATAGATAAAATAGCATGCCTACATCACATGAAACATATCTTTGAAGAGGGAGTCAGAAGTTTTGAGAGAGAGGTAAAAATAGAAGCTTGCAACGTGAATTGTAAAACACCTGCAAAAAATATAGACATCATTTCCCTCACCTTCCACCCAGCTATCAGAGGCCCCAGAGCTCTGCTGGCCAGAATCCATAGAGAAATCCACGCACACAAATGAGGTTAATGAGGAAACAAGCCAGACATCTCATTTCCTCTGTGATCTTCAATGCTGGCTTTACTGAGATGTCACAGAAAATCTGAAGTGCTGCCAGGTGTGGTGGCTCATGCTTGTAATCCCAGCACTTTGGGAGGCCAAGGTGGAGGACCATGAGGTCAGGATATCAAGACCAGCTTGGCCAAGATGTTGAAATCCCATCTCTACTGAAAACACAAAAATTAGCCAGGTATGGTGGCAGGCACCTGTAATCCCAAGTGGCAGGCTGAGGCAGGAGAATGGCTTGAACCCAGGGGACGGAGGTTGCAGTGAGCAGAGATCATACCACTGCATTCCAGCCTGAGTGACAGAGTGAGACTCCATCTCAAATAATTAATTAATTAATTAATTAAACAAAAAGAAAAAGAAAATTTGAAGAGAAGAAGTGGTTCAAACTACTTCATCCTGAGCAGTGGCATGAGACGCTGAGGATGCAGACAGAATAATAACCAATTACAAAAAGACAGTCATCTAGGAGCGCAGGACAGGTGCAAAGAGCCTCCAGCATCAGTGGCTCCCCTGAAACAATACTGTGTCAGATCACATTTAGTAGGAAAGGTTATTCAAAACATACTGGATGCTTGCTATACATAGGCACTGTGCTAGGTACAAAAAAGAATTACATTATTTTTACTGTGTATTATTTGAAAGACAGAAAAGTGTGTGATACAGTTTGGATGCTGTTCCCTCTAGATTTCATGTTGAACTGTAATCCCCA
>PVKP010033091.1:9476-25408 GCA_004027715.1 Plecturocebus donacophilus | reverse complement strand
AACCTTCTCTCTGGCTGCCCTTAGCATTTTCTCCTTCATTTCAACCCTGGTAAATCTGACGATTATGTGCCTTGGGGTTGCTCTTCTTGAGGAATATCTTTGTGGTGTTCTCTGTATTTCCTGGACTTGAATATTGGCCTGCCTTGCTAGGTTGGGGAAGTTTTCCTGGATAATATCCTGAAGAGTATTTTCCAGCTTGAATTCGTTCTCTTCGTCACATTCAGGTACACCTATCAAACGTAGATTAGGTCTTTTCACGTAGTCCCATATTTCTTGGAGACTTTGTTCATTCCTTTTTACGCTTTTTTCTGTCATCTTGCCTTCTCGTTTTATTTCATTGAGTTGATCTTTGACCTCTGATATCTTTTCTTCTGCTTGGTCAATTCGACTGTTGAAACTTGTGCATGCTTCGCGAAGTTCTTGTCTTGCGTTTTTCAGCTCCATCAATTCACTTATAGTCCTCTCTAAGTTGTCCATTCTCGTTAGCATTTCGTTAAATCTTCTTTCAAGGTTCTTAGTTTCTTTGCATTGGGTTAGAACATGTTCTTTTAGCTCACAGAAGTTTCTTATTATCCACCTTCTGAAGCCTGATTCTGTGAGTTCATCACACTCATCCTCCATCAGGTTATGTTCTCTTGCTGATGAGGAGCTGCGATTCCCTGTAGGAGGAGAGGCATTCTGAATTCGGGTGTTCTCAGCCTTTCTGCACTGGTTTCTTCCCATTTTTGTGGATTTATCCACCTGTCGTCTTTGTAATTGCCGACTTTCAGATTGGGTCTCTGAGTGGACATCCGGCTTGTTGGTGATGAAGTTTTTTCTGTTTCTTAGTTTTCCTTTGGGGGGCGCCCCTTCCCCACAGAGCTGGGCCTTCCCGGGTTGAGCTGTGCTTCTCAGTCCACAGGGCTTCCAATTGTTGCTCTCCCTGTGGGGACAGGACCAGCGGAGCCCAACTAAAAGGGCACCACCCAGCCCCGCACACTCTGCACCGAGAAGCGCCGCGCCGGCCAAAAGAGTCGCCAAAAGATTCCCTCGCCGGGAATCTCCCAGTCCGTGGGCATCAAATATTCGTCTGCAACTGCGGCGTCCACTCGCTCTCTGCGCCCTCACTGCGAGCCACAATCCCGAGCTGCTGCTACGTGGCCATTTTGGATCTCTCTCCGCCCGGTGATGAAGTTTTTCAGTTTCTTAGTTATCCTTTGGTGGACGCCCGTTCCCCTCAGAGCCAGACCTTCCCGGGTTCGCTGCGCCTGCTGTGAAACTCTCAATCCTCAGCGCTTCCAATTGCTGTTTTCCTTGTGGGGATGGGACCAGCCAAGCCCGTCCGTCCCGTATACTCCGCACTGGGAAGTGCCGCGCTGGGGCGCCGGCAAAAGAGCCGTGCAGGCCAAAAGAGTCGCGCTGGCGACCCGTGTGGCTGCTCTGCCGGGACTCTCCCGGTCTGTGGGCAACAAAAATTCGTCGGAAAGTGCGGCGTCCACTCGTTCTCTGTGCTTTCACTGGGAGCTACATTCCTGAGCTGTTGCTAATCGGCCATCTTGGATCTCTCCTAGGCTAATTTTTTGTATTTTTAGTAGAGATGGGATTTCTCCGTGTTGGTCAGGCTGAGGTCTCGAACTCCCGACCTCAAGTGATCTACCCACCTTGGCCTCCCAAAGTGCTGGGATTACAGGCATAAGCCACCACACTCAGCCCACCCTGTTGTATTTAAGGACTCCATCTGCTGAGTAGGACAGGTAAGGTATGTGTTCTGATGGACTCCATAAGCTGGGTTTGGGCCAAGCCATCTCTTTCATTTTTCTCCTGTAGAACATATGAATATGCAGATTCCAAGATTTAGATTATTGGTATATGTAGGGACAATTTAAAGGTTGGCTTATGAAGCAAAGCCTCATTTTCCAACTTTGTTTTATGAGAGAAGCAGTGCATATGGGAGATTAACAAGTACTTGCCCTTCAGTCAAAAGCGTATCTTGTTTTGTCTCATTTGGTCATTGATCTTCCTTATGTAAACTCACTGAGTTGAGAATCTAAGTAGGCTGAATGATAGAATCAGGCACCAAAGTCCCACCCCAAACCTCCAACACAAAGTAGCTGAACCAAGTAGTTCTGAGTTGTCTCCAAGATGCCTTGTCTTTTGGCCTATTTTCTTACTAGCTCAGGGAATGCTTTGTTCTATCTTAAATGCTTATGCGGCTGCTCTCTTCTACGAAAAACTTGTTTTTTGTATCCTCCAAGAAGAGTTTAAGAGGTTATTTGAATTTTTACCTAAGAAAGCTTTGAAATGGGTAGATAACTATTAATACCAGGCCTTGAGATATTACAGGCTGGCAGTTCACTTCTGTTTCCCATCTCAAAGTTTTCTAAGCCAAGGTGTCATTCATAGCTCTCTAGATGTCCTGTGGTGAACCAAATGATGGCCTAAAGCACTCCCTATAATTCTGTACTTGCAACATAAATTATTCCAAATCTGACTGTTGTGAGCCCTCTCATGATTAAATTCCAACATCTGTGCTCTTCCTCTGAGTTAAAATGAAAGGCAATTGAATTCCAAATATGTGCTCACTCTGATTTCTTACACTGTTCAGTTTAGTCAGCCAGAAAGCATTTGCTTGAGTGTTTGGGTACAGTCAGGATAGCTTCTTCAGCAGCTGCAATGTAGGCTGTCTTCCATTGGAATGGATTTAGTTAGCTTAGCACCTCCAAAGCTGAATTTCTCCAGTTTCAAGGTAGTTGATGCCACACTTTTTCACTATGTCAGTATGTCCCTAGGATTGATACAAGAAGATCTCTTATCTCTATAACAAAAAGCCCAGATGTTGACATATTATTTATGCATTCCTAACCCACATTATTTTTCCTGGCCAAAAACAGAATATAAACTTTGGTTTCTGGGGAACAGAGGGTTTTCAAAGAAAACATGACAATCTAGGCTTTTGGTTTGCCAGTCTGAATCAGCTTTCTGTAATCTACAGACTCTAGGACTAAACTCAGTTGGGAGGAATCTTCCATCAAGAGGTTTATAGGGGCACTGTTTACCCTCTGTAGAAGAGATTTCCTCAATGTATATTGATGCTTCTCTGGCATAGGGCACATTCTTTTTCTTGGACAGTTGTTAGAAATTTGCCAGGGTGATGATACTCAGCTACCAGGTGTCATAGAGTTTCCCTTCTTTCCCTGTTGTCTATCCTGCACATTTAAAGCTTAATTAAAAACAAGGTTTAAATGTCCATCCTGCACATTTAAACCTTGCTTTTCCTCAGCATTTGAGTTTTCTATGCCTTGCAAACGCAGCAGCAGAAATGCTCCCTTCTGTCACCTATTTATGTCAAAATGGGCTATGTCTCTAGTGTTGCATTTTCCTCTGTGGTACATCCGTTCCTTTCACGCAGCCTCAGCTGACTTGTTAACCTGCTTAAGTTGGATCTTTTCCTTTCTACATCAGGTAGCTGACATGTTTAGAATAAAATACCTTTCTTTTTCTTTTCCTTATGATTTTGGTGTTCATTTTGCTTGCATACTTATTCCTCTAATGGCTTTCGTACAGCGCTTCCCCTAGTGGAAAATAAGAGAGCCCATGTATTCAGAATTAGTTCAGTAACTGTCAGCCTTCACCACTTTCAGTAATTCTAATTGTGGGGATGTCCAGCATCTAACCTAGAACTGGACTACTTTTGGATTATTTGACTTCCTTTAATGTGATCTAGTACTCTCCCT
The DNA here is from genome assembly GCA_004027715.1 of Plecturocebus donacophilus. Lineage (NCBI taxonomy): Eukaryota > Metazoa > Chordata > Mammalia > Primates > Pitheciidae > Plecturocebus > Plecturocebus donacophilus. The sequence continues at coordinate 21,695 of PVKP010033091.1, read as the reverse complement.
TAGAGTCTTAGTTCCACAAACTTCCCAGTTTCACTATATACCATATGCCATATAGCAAATGCCAACCTGTCTTCCCAGCCATATCACCTTGAAAATTACTTAATAATGCAAGAAATACTCTTGCTCATCTTTCTCCTTTTCAAATCTGTCTGAACTTAACTGTAATTATAGTTGTCTTATTCTTCAAGGAAGTCCTTTAATTTTCTCTTAATTTCTTTAGCATTAAGAGGAATACAATTTTCCTAGATCCAGGCTTTTTTTTTTCTTTTAAGATCAAGTCTCTCTGTGACCCAGGCTGGAGTGCAGTGGCACAATCTTGGCTCACTGCAATCTCTGCCTCCCGAGTTCAAGTGATTCTCCTGCCTCAACTTCCCAAGTAGCTGCTATTACAGGTATGCACCACCACACCCAGCTGATTTTTGTATTTTTAGTAGAGTCAAGGTTTTGCCCTCTTGGCCAGACTGGTCTTGAACTCCTGACCTCAGGTGATCCGCATGCCTTGGCTTCCAAAAGTGCTGATCCAGGCTTTTCTGAGAGAACCATTTTGATCTACTCCTGAATTCTTACCTCTCTTCCTGTGTTCCTGTGTGGTCCATAACACCTTCCTTGAATAAATAACAACAAAAATAGCTTTTTTTTCTTAGTACCATCTCTTAAAGGGCAGTTATGCCCGAGTCTCCTTTACTTTTCAAAGCTGTTTGGCCTCACCTGGCATGTGTTTCCCTTAAGGAAGGCAGTCCCCCTTTTCTTTCTGCTTAGTCTAAGTATCTTCCTTCGTTTTTCTTTCATATCCCTCTTGCCTTATTCTAATTGTGTATGTGTTTAAGTTCAATTCTATTTTTCTTTGCTTTTCTGACAAATGTGATTTCTAGAGAAGTCTTTTTAATGTTTCTTAGCCTTTGGGTTTATTATGGCTTTATTGAGGCTTTTCTAGTAACTAATCCATGAAGATTATTTACCCCATAAAATAAGGGCCCCATTCCCCTTTATATATTTAGTAATTTAAATCTACCATCCAGCTATAGTTGAATCTACAATCTGCTTAGGGGTTTTTACCCAATGCCTATTTGATATCATACTGGGAGGGAGTGATTGCAGAACCTTGTTGACAAGCCACATAAATCTAAAGGTTAATCATTCCTCAGTCTCCTCCTTGGGATATGACAAAGAATAGAATGTGGGGCAGTTGTTTGCATGCCTCCTACTAATGGCAGCACACATGATTAAAAGCTAAATCCTTATACAGTGCTTTAGCACTTACGTGGACCTAGCTGCCTTTTGTAATCCTGTCTGGCAAACTTGGTAGAGAGCAAAAGGTCATGGTACCAACAGATGCCCAAAATGTCTGCCTCTTCCGAGGTGAACCTTTCCTAGAACCAAAGGATTCTTCCTGTAAATCCCCCAAATCTTGCAGGCACTAGAGCAGCACCAAAGTTTCCGTCTTTCTCTATGACGCCTTGAGTATGGATGCATACAGATTTGAGGACCCGTCACTACTAGTTCTAAACAAGTGAGAAGTAGACACAGAAGACAGATAAATTAATGATGAAGACAAAATAGAGGACATTGACTGGAGCATTATATTGGGCTTTCTGTTCTTTCTCCCCTAAACTAAACTTACATACCCAGTCTGAGGCAGAGCGGCTAATGAGCAGAAACAGTTCTTTCCTGCCAGATGGGCAAGACTGCCCCAATGAGCAGTGTCCCACTTTTGGAGCAGACCTGGGAAAGAAGCATGAGCCAGAAGGCCTGGCTATGTGTTATCAGTGACCTCTGCTGCATACTTGTTTATCCTGTATTCACTTTTCCACATGTGATGAATGGAGACTGAAACTTCCTTCTCAGTACTTATCCTCCCAGGGGAAGAGGGATTACATTATGAGTGAGGAATCGAATGTTTTCCCTAAATGATTAAGTTATCTCAGTATCATTTTTGATTATCTGATCTCTTACCACATTATTTAATAGACTTCTTTTTTTTTTTTAGATGGAGTCTTGCTCTATTACCAGGCTGGAGTGCAGTGGCATGATCTCAGCTCACTGCAACCTCCGCCTCCTGGGTTCAGGCAATTCCCCTGCCTCAGTCTCTCGAATAGCTGGGACTACAGGTGCACACCACCATGCCTGGCTAATTGTTAGTATATTAGTAGAGACTAGTATATTAGTAGAGACATGGTTTCACTGTGTTGGCCAGGATGGTCTCGATCTCCTGACCTCATGATCCACCTGCCTCAGCCTCCCAAAGTGAGCAGGTGTGAGCAACCACACCCAGCTTAACAGACTTTCTTAAGAGCAGTGTTAGTTTCATGGAAAATTTGAGCCAGGTGTGAGAGCTTACTCCTGTAATCCTATATTTTGGGAGGCCAAGGTGGTAGGTAAGATTGCTTTAAAATAGGAGCTGGAGACCAGCCTGGGCAACACAGTCAGACATGATGTCTACAAAAAATAAAAAACTAGCCAGGCATGGTAGCACATGCCTGTGATCCCAGCTACTTGGGAGGAGGGAGTGGAAGGATCACTTGAGCCCAGGTGTTCGAGACTGCAATGAGCTGAGATTGCACCACTATACTCCAGCCTGGCAGACACAGCAAGATCCTATCTCAAGAAAGAAAGAGAAAAATTGAGAGCAGAAAGTACATTGTTGATATTTATTCCCTCACCTTCTTCTCTACACACAGTTACCCGTGCCATTAACATATTGCATTAGTGTGGTATGTTTGTTACAGTTGATGAGTCAATATTGCTACTTTTTTGTTTGTTTGTTTGAGACAGAATCTCACTCTGTTGCCAGGCTGGAGTGCAAGTGGCACAATCTCTGCTCACTGCAACCTCTGCCTCCTGGGTTCAAGCGATTCTCATGCCTCAGCCTCCCAGGAAGCTGGGATTACAGGTGTGCGCTACCATGTCCAGCTAATTTTTGTGTTTTTAGTAGAGACACGGTTTTGCTATGTTGGCCAGGCTGGTTTTGAAATCGTGGCCTCAAGTGATGCACCTGCCTCAACCTCCCAAAGTGCTGGGATTACAGGGCTGAGCCACTGTGCCTAACTGCCAATATTGTTACATATTATTAACTTTCATCGTTTACCTTACGGTTCATTCTGTGTTGTACATGTTACAGGTTTTGACAAATATATAATGACATATCCACCATTACAATATCCTACAGAATAATTTCACTGCCCTAAACATGTCCTGTTCTCTACCACCTTACCACATTTTTGCAATGGTATCTTTATCATATGTCAGATTGCCACTTAAGATCCCTCACATTTCTTATGTTTCTCAAAACTATTTTGTTGCTTCTGTGACAGGATTTTTTTCTCATTTATGTTTAGGCTTATTTCTCATAAAAGATAGCTAATTGTGTTTCAGTATTTATCTTATTTGTGTGTGGCCATTTTACTGACTTTTCTTGTTATTTCTATAAGTGTTAAGTAGATTTATCTTTATCTTCTTACTGATTTGGCTAAGATTTCCAGAGCAAGTTTGAATAATAGTAATGACAAGGATATGTATATGTGGTTTATTTTATTATTTATTTTTGTTGGAGTCTCACTCTCTCACCTAGGCTGGAGTGCAGTGGTGCAATCTCAGCTCACTGCAGCCTTTCGCCCCTGGGCTCAGGTGATCCTCTCACCTCAGCCTCTCAAGTAGCTGGGACCACAGATGTGTGCCACCATGCTTGGCTACGTTTTTGTATTTTTGGTAGAGGTTGGTTGTACCATGTTGCCCAGGCTGATCTCGAACTCCTGCCCGCCTCTACCTCCCAAAGTGCTGGAATTACAGGCATGAGTCACCACACCGAGCCCTGTATACCTCGTTTCAAGCTTGAAACGAGAACACATCTGATGTTTCACCATTACATGTGATGTCTGCTGTTGATTTCTTTTTAAAAAAAATTTTTTTAATTGACAAATAATAGTTGTACTTACAGGGTATATAATGATGTTTCATTACATATAATGTATAGTAAACAAATCAGGCTAATTAGTATATCCAGTCTCTCTAACATGTATTATATCTTTTTGTTGGGAACATTCAGTATCTTCTTTCTGGAATCTAATGTTTAGTATTTTATGAGAAACAGGGTCTTGCTGTGTCACCCAGGCTAATAGCTCAGTGCAACCTCAAATACCTGGGCTCAAGTGATCTTACCATTTCAACCTCCCAAGTAGCTGAGACTATAGACATGTGCCACCACACCAGGCTAATTTTTTATTTTTAGTAGAGCCAGAATCTCACTGTGTTGCCCAGGCTGGTCTTGAACTCCTGGCTTCAAGCAATCCTGCCTCAGCCTACCAAAGTACTGGGATGATTATAGGTATAAGCCACTGTTCCCAGCCTGAATCTAATATTATTGTTAACTATAGTCATCCTACAGTGATATAGAATACTAGAACGTTTTCATCTCATCTAGCTGTAATTTTGTGTCTTTTAACAAACCTCTCCTTATCCTTTCTTTTCTCCTCCCCTTCCTCCACTCCTTTCCAGCCTCTAGTATCTTCTGTTCTGCTTCTTACTTGGATAAGGTCAACTTTTTTAGCTTACACATATGAGTGAGAACATGTAGTATTTAACTTTTTGTTCCTAGCTTATTTCAATGAACATAATGTCTTCCAGTTCCAACCATATTGCCATGAAAGACAGGATTTCATTATTTGCTGAATGGTATTCCACAGTGTATATATACCACATTTCTTTATTCATCTGTCATTGGACACCTAGGTTGACTCTGTATCTTGACTGTTGTAAATAGTGCTGCAGTAAAAATGGGGGTACAGATGTCTCTGTTATAATGATTTCCTTTCCTATGGATAAATGTCCAGCAGTGAGATTGCTAAATCATACGTAGTCTTTTGAGTAATTTCCATACTGTTCTCTATATTGGCTGTACTAGTTAACATTCCCACCAACATCTTATAAGAGTTCCCTTTTCTGGCTGGGCATAGTGGCTCAAATCCTAGCAGTTTGGGAGGCCAAGGTGGATGGATCACTGGAGCTCAGGAGTTCAAGACCAGCCTGGTCAACATGGTGAAACTCCATCTCTATAGAAGATTAGCCAAGCATGGTGGCACTCACTTGTAGTTCCAGCTACTCAGGGGACTGAGGCAGGAGGACCTCTGAAGCCCAGGAGGTTGAGATGCAGTGAGCTAGAATCATGCCACTGGACTCTAGCTGGGGTGACGGAGTGAGACCTTGTTTCAGAAAAAAGATGGGGAGGGGATGGGTTCCCTTTCTCCATATCCTCACTAGCATTTGTTAATTTTTGTCTTTAATAATAGCCATCCTAACTGGGGTGAGATGATACTTCATTGTGGTTTTACTTTGCATTTCCCTGATGATTAGTATGTTGAGCAATTTTTCATGTTTATTAGCCATTTGCATGTCTTGTTTTGAGAAATGTCTGTTCAGATCGGGGTCTCCCTCTGTCGCCCAGGCTCTAGTGTAATGGCTCAATCACTTGCCCATTTTTTACTGCTGTTGATCTTCAGCATACAGGCAAATCATTTTATTTATTAAAGAGTCTCAGGAAATGAATTTTTAATTTATCACACACCATTTTGGCATCTATTAAAGTTTTTCTACATTAAGTTTTTCTCTTTTAGCCTACTGATATAATGAATCACATTAAAAGAATCATTGTTCTTGAGCCCTCTTGGCATTTCTAGGGTGATATTTGATTAATGCCCTTCTGGATTCAGTTCAGAAATATTTGAAAGATGTATAAAGGAAGAAAAATGTGCAAAGAAAGTGATCAAAATAGCAACTGACACGTCAACTGTCAGTTAAAGCAAAAAAGACAGCAAAAATGATAATAGCATACAAGAAGATGACATATATACGATGAAACATGTTATAATAAGTATAAAGGATTGAAATAAAACCTTACCAGTAATCTTAGATGATGAGAACTTCAGACTTAGTCACAACAAAATCTATACTGTTTATAAGAGACTAAAGATAATCCAGATAAAGATCATAAATACAAGGGTAAATATGGGAGGGGACATGGACAGAATTGCAGGGATTTTTTTCCCTCAGGTTTAACCAGTGAACATGTATTTGTTCAGAAGGTAGGTTTTTTGTTTTTAGATTTCTTGCTCTTCAACTCACCAAGGATTTGTTACCTTTCAAATTCTTCAGTTCTGCTTGGTCTCTGTCTCTTTCCATTTCTTTTCATTTCTTTGTATTTCTTTTCTTTTCATTATTGTTTTATTTTATTTTACTTTTTTTTGAAACAAGGTCTCACTGTGTTACCCAAGCTGGCATACAGTGATGCAATCCCTACTTACTGCAACCTCTGCCTCCTGGACTCAAGTGATCCTCTTACCTCAGCACTACCCACCTCCCTGAGTCACTGGGACTACAGGCACACACCACCACACCTGGCTAATTTTTTTTTTTTTTTTTTTTTTTTTTTGTAGAGACAGAGTTTCATCATGTTGCCCAGGCTGGTCTGAAATTCCTGGGCTCAAGCAATCTACCTGCCTTGGCCTCCCAAAGTGCTGGGATTGCAGGTGTGCGCAACCACACCCAGCCCCCATTTCTTGTCTGGATGTACCTTTTTTGAGCATATTAAAAACAGGAGGGGCCTTTCGCTATAGGTCAATCCCATCTATTATTGGAAATTATCAGTCAATTGTAGTATAGGCAAATAAATGTACCATTTGGGTATAAAAGATTTCTCCACTTAATCTCCCGACTCCTCAAAACATTAATATCCAGCTGGAGATTGATCTTAGACTAAAACTCAATTGTTAGGTAAAGATCTGCATTTCTTCAACCTCCTTCAGTGCCTATAAAGTCATTCTACTTATAAACTCTCTATCGTTGAGTATGCCTTGGAGATGTTTTTGCTGTATTTTGGTTTAGCCCTATGTTTCATAGAGGTTCCCATCACTAGTAGGCCAGGCGTGGTGGCTCATGCCTGTAATCCCAGCACTTTGGGAGGCCAAGGCAGGTGGATCACAAGGTTAGGAGTTCAAGACCAGCCTGGCCAACATGATGAAACCTTGTCTCTACTTAAAAAAAAAAATACACACACACACACACACACACACACACACACACTAGCCAGGCGTGACCGGCCGGGCGCACACACACACACACACACACACACTAGCCAGGCGTGACCGGCCGGGCGCGGTAGCCATCCTGGCCAACGTGGTGAAACCCCGTCTCTACTAAAAATACAAAAACTAGCTGGGCGTGGTGGTGTGTGACTGTAATCCCAGCTACTCAAGAGACTGAGGCGAAAGAATCACTTGAACCCGGGAAGCAGAGGTTGCAGTGAGCCGAGATTGCCCCACTGCACTACAGCCTGGCGACAGAGCAAGACTCCATCTCAAAAAATAAAAAAATAAAAAAAATTAGCCGAGTGTGGTGGCTGGTGCCTGTAGTCCCAGCTATTCAGGAGGCTAAGGCAGGAGAATTGCTTGAACCCCGGAGGTGGAGGTTGCAGTGAGCTGAACACGCCACTGCACTCCAGCCTGAGTGACAGAGCGAGACTTCGTCTCCAAAAAAAAGAAGTTCCCATCACTAGCCATAGATTCCTTTCCTATGATCTGATATAATGTGATTTGCTTGCTGCTTTATCATCTTTATTCGTCACTTCCCACCCCTTTCTCACTCTCCTTCTCTCCCTCCCCCGACCTCCAAGGCAACTTGATCACTTGTTTTTTGGTGGTAACCAAATAGTTAATTTAGTTCTGCTACTTGGTATTTTTTGGTGTAGTATGTAGCAAAATCACCTGAGAGCTCCACCTCTGTGCCCCCTCCACAAATGAAAGGAAATAAAATTTAAAAATTCAAGACACTATGAGAATAAATACAGCTTCAGCTGTAAATCTGCATATAAGTTTTAAACAATAGTCAGTAGGCCTTATTTAAAAATCTTCAAATAAGCTGTAAAAGTGAAATTTTGTTCATTTGTTAGCCTGCTATTTGGGGCTTATTTTCTCTCTCATTCTCACATTATTATTTTGTTTTGATTTTTCTTCACAAAATAATACAGTAAGAAATAACAGGGATTTCTCTATCAGAAATTATATTAACAGTTTTAGTGAAATACTTAAAATTTGCAAATCCACTGAGCCCTGAAGCCAATCTTAGGTTTGTGATTTTTTTTTTTTACTCTGAATATATTATTTCCCTCATATTCCCAGTGCCTAGGACACTGCTTAACACATTGCATGTGCTAAGTTTTCTGTAAGCCTGACTTATATTTTATCTTTAACTTCGTTAAGAAATTAAAATTTTATTTGGCAAAAAGGCCATTTAGTTTTCCTCGATATTCATTTATAATGGTTCTAGTAAGCCTTAAATATTTTTATTATTCCATTTTCCCAACATTTTAATTAAGTATTTACTCAGAGCTGCCTTTTTTAAGCAGCTTAGGGTGATACTATTTTGACCTTGGTCAGAAATCACAATTTAAAACTGGCTGCTATCCAACTTCTATCAGAAGTGCATTTGAGAGAAGTGTTATTTAAGGAAAGATTGCTAAAGGGACATTTAGTTCATCTACTCTCTATATTCTGAGCTGTTTCTGTTTCAAGTTAGATCTGTGAATGCTACTTTCTTAGGAAATGCAGTGTATGTTCTGGATCTCACAAAGGATAAATAATTTAAAATAAATCCTAAAAAAACTGATTGCTGTGTTTGAAAAACTATCAGGGGTACTGTGATGATGTCATTTAATTTCCCCAGAAGAGTTTAGCATGAGAAATTATCTTCGAATTTGTGTCAGAAAAAAAAAGACTTCTCTGAAGGATTAGTAGACTTGTTTCTGATTATGAGGAACTTTTTCTTTCCTCTTGACTGTTGGGAAACTTAGTGCCAAATTTTTATACTAAATGGCAGCAACTCTGTAAGTCTTTCCTAAATATATCTTAAAAAGAAATTCTGTGCTGGAAAAAGATTGGCTTTAAGTAAAAAATTGAAATAAGGCATTTGGCAAGCACCTTTTTAATATGTATTGCCAAGCTAGGCTAGTGAGCATCTATTTATTTTCTATATTTTTCCTTTGATTAGAAAACATTGTGTGATGTGATCCTCATGGTCCAGGAAAGAAAGATACCTGCTCATCGTGTTGTTCTTGCTGCAGCCAGTCATTTTTTTAACTTAATGTTCACAAGTAAGTATCTTAAGGTGAAACATGCCATTATTTCTTCTATGAGAATGAAGTAAAATCTAAGAGAATATGTCATTTTTCTAGCTTTTAAAGTAGTTAAGAACTTAAGGCCACAGAACAGTGAAGAGATTGAAAAAGTGGTCAGCTGATAATCAAAGGAAAAGATGTCCTTTCATTAAACCTAAAGGCCTGATGCCTTTATTGATGGAGGTACAGCTTCTATTTAAAAGCCCAGGGTTGAGGTAGAGGTTGCAGTGAGCTGAGATCACGCCACTGCACTTCAACCTGCGCAAAAAAAAAAAAGTCCAGGGTTTTCTTTTTAACCCCAGGTGGAAAGGCAAAGAAGTAGATAAATCTCATGACATTGAGCCTGCAAGCTAAACTTTAAAAAAAAAAAAAAAAGTTACAGCTTATTGTGCTAGAAAGAACCCTGGATTTGGTGTTAAGAACTGGGTCCAATTCCTATTTCCTCTACTTAATGCTATTTTATGAGCTTGAGAAAAAAATAAAATTTAGTTTTATGTCTCTGTTAATATGGGCTTTAAAAAAAAACACCAATTCACTATTTTCTTAGCTTAATTTAAGGCACATCTTGTGTGGAGAATTAATTTGTATTTACTATAGGAATGTTGGGCTTGCTATAGTAAATACAAATTAATTTCTTACAGACAGAATTTATTCTGTATTTTCTTACAGACAGAAGATGTCTGTATTTTCTTACAGATAGAATTGTTCTGTTATTTTTCTCCACATTTAACAATAACAATAAAGGCATCAGGCCTTTAGGTCTAATGAAAGCATATATTTTCCTTTGGTTATCAACTGACCACTTTTTCAATCTCTTCACTGTTCTGTGGCCTTAATTCTTAACTGCTTTAAAAGCTAGGAAGATGACATATTCTGTTTATGTTTCTTCTCTTCATTATAGCTAACATGCTTGAATCAAAGTCTTTTGAAGTAGAACTCAAAGATGCTGAACCTGATATTATTGAACAACTTGTGGAATTTGCTTATACTGCTAGGTGAGTTAACAAAGATTATTTTTATTTCAAAAAAGTAGTATTAGTGTCTACCATGGCAAAGCATCGTTGTAACAAATGGGTGTACTATAAACTCTTCAGAATAAAAAACTGCAAAGATGGAAGAGTTTGAGTATCCTATGCCATACTAATTCAAGGACTGAAAGTTTAATTTTGTGTTTAATTTCAGTGGCTATTAGAATGCATTCCACAATAACATTTAAATAAAAAATAATGTGTAACTAATATTTCCTCTAACTTACTTGCAGAATTTCCGTGAATAGCAACAATGTTCAGTCTTTATTGGATGCAGCAAACCAATATCAGATTGAACCTGTGAAGAAAATGTGTGTTGATTTTTTGAAAGAACAAGTTGATGCTTCAAACTGTCTTGGTAAGAAATATCAGATTCCTGTTGTGTGGTTTTTTTTTTTAATCCTGAGTGTGTAATTTAATTTTAAAAAGGCTGGTTATAAGTATCCTCATTTAACCTTAAAGACATTGTCCGCTAAAACATTTTTTAGTAATAAAATTTAAGAGGAGCTTAGATGCATATTAACCTGGGCAGCAGCAAGCTTATTAAATATTATATCAACATTTTCTAAAATGCAAAATGGCATTTATGATGGTTTTTCATGGATTTAAGACAAGGAATAAGGATTGCATGTGATAGTAACATGAATATGAATGTTTCCTTTTATTTAAGCTCTTATAATATGCTAAGGTCTATCACAGATGAGGCAACTTATAGTTACATAACTTGCATGAGGTCACATAGCTAGTATATGAAGGAGCTGGGATTGGAACTCAATCTAATTCTTAGCTACTACACCTTGCTGCCTCCCCATGTTGTCAGAATGCTGTTTTATGCTAGAAAACGTAACCCTAGTCTATAAATGATACTGAGGGATTGCTATAGCCATTCATTTTGAAGCTATTTTCTATTTTGCAATAGGAGAAGCATAAAAAGTTGATCAGGGCCTTCCAGTGTGTGGTATGCTTTTCACTGTGTGACGACTCTTAGTGGCACATGAACGAACGTCCAGATCTTTGTCCACTAGCCCACCCTTATCTGCAGAATATGTTCCAGGATCCCCAATGGATCCCTGAAGCTGCAAATAGTACTGAATCCTATATATACTGTGTTTTTTATGATATATATATGCCTATGATATTTAATTTCTAAATTAGTAAAAGATTAGCAACAATAACTAGTATTCAAATAGAACAATTATAACAATATGCCAGCATCACTACTCCTGTACTTTGGGGCCGTTATTAAGTAAAATAAAGGTTACTTGAACAAAGCACTGCAATACTAGGGTAGTCCACTTCATAACCAGGACCATTACTTAAGTGACAGACAGGCAGGTAGGTTATACCGCATGACTCTGCTGGACAAAGGGATGATTTATGTCCCAGGCAGGATGGAGCAGGAATATATATGATTTTACCACACAACTCAGAGCAGCACACAATTTCAAACTTATGAATTGTTTATTTCTGGAATTTTCTATTTAATGTTTTTGAACCACAGAAAATTAAAACTATGGATGGAGGGACTACTCTTAATTCCATTTTTCTACCCTTGCTTTGATTCAGAGGCTTTAAAGAAAGGGAAGAGCACTGGAATAGGAGTGTTAGGAAAGCAGGGAGGAAAGAAAAGTAGAATGAAGGAGAGTATAAAGAGGGGTCAGAGAATCCAGTCAGTGCTAAGATATTTGACCCAGGGGAAAAGATGAGGGGTGCTAATGACAAGAAGGCAAAGCCTGGGGCAAAGGGCTCCTGCAGATGCTTCAGAATTTTGGCAAATGTCTTCTGTCTTTACTTTTCCTAGGCTTCCCTCCTGAACACTTTACTACTCCTTCCAGCATACTCCCTCACTGTAAGTACAGAGAGAGACATCTTGAAAGGCAGGTAGGAAAGAAGCAGAATACATTTCAGGAGGGAATAAAAGCAAGGTGAAGGGAATAAAGAGACTTACTTAGCCTAATATCCAGAAAAGGAATTGGACTAGATGGAGCGGGAGAAGAAACAGCTATGCAGGTGAATGTGATGGAATTTTTT
>PVKP010033090.1:0-26059 GCA_004027715.1 Plecturocebus donacophilus | reverse complement strand
AAGTATTCAAAAGTCAGGTGCCAGGGAAGAGAATTTTGAAACTGAAGTTTGATTTTGGGAATTCCAGATTACCATAAGTCATTTATTTTGTGAAAGTGATGACTCAGACATTTTAAAGAAGCAAAAAATCTTTTATAACCCTTTTGAATTTAGTCAACATATTCACACAGAAAACATTTTCTGCAAAAAAACAAACAAAAAAAGTAAAACATGCACATGCTTTCAAAAGTTAAAGCTGTAGCAAAAGGCAGACTCAGAGAAGTGGCTCCCATAGCCCTGGCACTCCATTTCCCCCAAGTCTCTCACCACCAGTTCAGGTAACCAGATGCACTGTTTCCTGGTTTATCTTCACTGTGTTTTCTTTTCAGAAAGAAAAACAGGTATGTGTATGTTTTCCTAATTCTCCTTCTTCCTTGAAAAAAAGGTAGCCTACTATAGTATCTATCTGTACTTTCTTTATTACTTAACATTATCTCCTGGAAATTATATCTCTTTTGTAGCCCCATACTGCTTCCTCTTTGAGTCCATATATTCCAGTTTATTCAACCAGTCTCTTACACCTAGACATTTAAAGTTAGTTAAAATGCTTCTAGGGTGTAAACAGGCAAAATGAAGATTATTGGTCTTCTGAGTTTGCCCAGGGAATTCTGATTCACAAAATCCTTTATTTAAACATACCCCAATGTTTTCTACCATTTACATTAAAAATAAAATTTCATCCAAGTCGAATCAACCATTTTACATTTAACTTCACTGTTGCTTCTCTTCCTCATAACATTCCATGTGTCTAGTTTCCATAAGTATAAAAGACGTCTTCTGGCCATTGTAGCATAGATTGCTTTAAGGAGAATTCGCAGTACATGAAATGAATTAATAAATCATGCATAGAATGAACAAAAGCAAAAGAAGCAGGAGGCTCCCACAGAAGCAAAAAAAAAAAAAAAAAAAAAAAAAAACCCCAGTATCGACGTGCAATAAGCAATGGTCTCAGGCAATTGTCAGTAACAGTGTTTTGCCTTCAAGTGTGAGAAAATATAAAATTGTATTCAACCTCAGTGTATTTTCTATGATATGACATTCTTCTGAAAGGAGTAAGAAAGGACTTATGCAAACATTTGGAGAAAGGAGAAGGAAATTGCTGAGCATATATCTCAAAGTAAGATACAGCCTCTGAAAAGAAATTTAAGAGATCAAGAATATGTATATACGAATATATATATATATGTATACGTATATATATGTGTGTGCATATATATGGTGGGGGGCACCTTCTCTCCACAACTGTGGAAGGTAATTCCTCCAAAAACAACATTGTTCACCAGCAAGTAATAAAGAACAAAAAGAAAAAAAAAGACAACGATGCCAAAAACAACCCTTATTAGCAGAGGATGTTTTCCACTCAATTCCTCAAAAAAAAAAAAAAAACGCCGTTAGCAGAGGATGGTTTCGATCCGTCGACCTCTGGGTTATGGGCCCAGCACGCTCCCGCTGCGCCACTCTGCTGGGTCATCCTCCTGTTTATCATGTAATGAGCAGCTGCTTTGCTTCCCTGCTCTTCCCTCCCCTCCTGCGTCTCAGGCTCCGCGCGCTCTGGACCCCGCTTACTCCGGCACCCCCTTTGAGGCTGTGAGCGCCCCTCCCCGTCCGGCAAACGTGGTCCGCAGCCTGTTTCATCCTTAGCGGCTCTGAGCTCAGGAGGAGCAGCTGGAGGAAGCCGGGCGAAGCGCTCAGAAGCCCTCCTCGGGGGGTCGGGGGTCACCCTGAGTCGCCTTGGGGAGAAGGTGGGTTGGCCGGCCGCCTTTGTGTCCTGTCCCCGAGGCACCGTCTCCCAACACCCTGGAAGCAGGTTTGCACCCTGACCCAGCGCCCTCGCGCCTCTCCGGCCGCGCCCGCCTTACTGCACCCCATGCGCGCCGCCGAGTCCATGCAAAGCGCTCCCTGGCCTCGGGGGCCACGCCTGCCCGCGGTTTCTCCCACTCCACGCGGCCGCCCAGGGCCTCAGGAGACACCCCTGACTCCCGTCCGTCCCGTCTGAAACTTGCTTCTGTCCTTTCCGCAGCTTCTCCGAGTCTGTGTCTTCAGGAACACCGTGTTTCCAGCTGCAGCCGGGCGTGCCATCGGTGGCCCTCACCCTCCCGCCGCTTCATCTGCGTTTTCTTTCCCTTCTCTGAGGAACAGGCTGACCACTGAGGCAGGTCCCCTGGGGTTAGGAAGGTGTCTGCCCCAGCAGGACCTGACGTCCGGGCCTGGATCTGCAGCTGCCCCGCCCTGGGCCCTGACCCGGGGTGGGCCGCGCGCCGGTGAGAAAGCGGACCACGCAGCAGACTGAGCAGCAGGACGGCAGGCGACGGTCGCCCGGATTTCCAGGGCTCCAGCCGTTCTCATGGCGGCTGAGGCCTGAGGTCCTCAGAGGAGCTCCGAGTCCCCGAAAACGGCCCGTCTGAGGGTCCAAGGCCTGAGGGTCCCTCGCTGTCTCCCGTCGCCCCCAGAGGCGACCGTCCAGTTGCAGAAAACAAGCTCAGGGCGCCCTCCGATTGTGCGTTACGGTGAGTTGTGTGACTATTACATACCACCATTTAATAATAGAAATAAAGGGCACAGTCAAGGGAACGCATTGGAGTCGTCCTGAAACCGTCCCGCACTCCCCTTCCCCCGTCCATGGGGACATTGTCTTCCAGAAACGGTCCCTGCTGCCAAAAGTCGGGCGCTCGGGCCTCGGAGCGCTCAGCCGCCTGCGCTGCAGGTGCTGCCGGAGGGCTCGGGAAGGTTCCAGAAGCCGCGGGGACCCCAGCCAGTTTCCAGGTTCTTGACACCGTCTCAGGGAAGAGACGCCAAAGGCAGGACGCTGTCACGGCTGAGCGAGGGTGCACACCTGCGGAGGGCGGCTGAGCGCCGGAGAACGAGTCTCGCCCGCAGAGTTGGCTTTTCTATCTTGATGGCCCTTCTAATTAGAGGGCGGACTAATCATGAGGTTTTCTGCGGAAAAGGCGAAGATGTCATCAAATTGACATGCCTTCCATTTTCATGTTAATATGAACGTGCTCGGATCTGACAAGGTGCTGGTGGGCGTGTCATTTAGCATGGTAATGAGCATGTAATTAGGTCTTGGGCATGGGTCAAGTCCAGCGCCATGCTGCACCCAGACGGCTTCTTTGAGGCAGCTTAGCTCCCATCCTGTTAGGGCCTCGTCAGCCCACGCTCTTCCTTGTCTTTGGAGCTAACTTCCACAGCTCCTTTTCTGCTGTTGTGTGAAATGACTGCGTCATGTTTCCCTGTGACCCCTCAGCATTCCTATGTGATACGGGTGCGATTTATCACCTTCCTTGTTCCCCTGGAGCACCCACTCCACGGGCATGAACCCTCCAGAGACTCAGCACCAAACCAGGTGCCTGACCTCAGCCTCTTGCAGAAAACAATCTGAGTGGAAAAAACATGCTTACACCCACAAGCCAGGACGCCTCTCCCACCGTCCACCGAGGCATGTCCTTTACTCCTCTCAGAGGGGTTTAGGTCTGTGTTGCATGGGCCTCGTCTCTTCACTGGAACTCCAGTGACGTTACATGCAGTGCTGAACCTCACTTACCGCTCACCTCCCTTAACAGTGATGCGTAGATCTGCCATCCTTCACCTGTATGTGTCAATTGTATGTTTTGAGATGCAGTTTCACTCTGTCACCCAGGCTGGAGTGAGTGACACTATCTCGGCTCACTGCAACCTCCGACTCCTGGGTTCAAGTGATTCTCATGCCTCAGCCTTCCAAGTAGCTGGGACTACAGGCACACACCACCATGCCTGGCTAATTTCTGTATTTTTAGTAGAGACGGGGTTTCACCATACTGGCCAGGCTGGTCTTGAACTCCTGACCTCATGATCCACCAGCCTCAGCCACCCACATATGTATACATTTTAAGGATTGTTGTATCTTCCTGAAGAATTGACCTCTTTATTATTATATAATGCCCCTCTTTATTCCTGGTAATTTTCCTTGCTGTGAAGTCTACATTGTCTAAAATTAAAATTACTCCAAGCTTTCTTCTGACTAATGTTAGCAAAATACGCCTTTTTCCATGCCTCATTACCCTGCGGCTTGTTTCCCTCATCACGCGGCTGAGAGTCCCACAACCCAAGATTCCTCTCCAGGAATCCATGTGCCCTTCTGAAAGTTCTGCATACCTCCCCCGCTCCTTCGTGCTGAATGAACGTAACAAACACCTGCTCAGCAGCCTAGGTTGTGTGCTGTCTGGTCATCCACCTTCACGGAAGAGAACCGAAGCCCTTAGTACGTGGCACTGGCTGAGCTCCAGTGCAAGGTCACGTCCACTTTGCCGATCACACAAGTGAGCCAGCTTAAAAGTGGATTCTCCAGCAGACACCATGTGGAGTAAAGCCAAGCCCACGCTGCCCAAACGGCACACGGGGAGAAAAGTGATGTTATTGTCGTGTTAAGTCACTGTGGTCTCGGTGGTGTGTGATGCAGCAATATACAAATGGAGCAATGAAAAACAATAGTGTCGGCCAGAATAATAGCGAGCAGGCCTACACCACAACTGCGTAAGAGTCGATCTGCTCCCGATTAACAAGTTAGCCTTAAAGATTTATAGTTTATAGAAGTCTGTGCCAAGACAGTATAGAACTGTATTAGCTGAACGAAGAGTGCGGCTTGCACTTTGTAAAACAATGCTGGGTTGGCGAGAAAGCTTGTAAAGTGCCAATCACAGCCCGGGAACGTCTGGGCATCAAAGGCTGGAACACCTGGTCCATCGCTCAACCTCCTGCTGCTTGAACCCCTCAGAAAGGGTCTCGCGGCCTGGAGGAGGGGACCTGCTCACAGGCTGGTAAAGGGTCTTGCAGGAGGCCTCTGGGCTGGTCGACATGACGGTGGCATTCTCTGGTCTCCCGCCTGTTCCGCGGGTGACTGGGCTCAGGAGATAGTCTCTCCTTTGAGGTCCATCATGTGGTCAGAACTCGCTGGCTCTGACCCATTCCCACACTCCTGCAGCTGCACCTCGATAGTTACCTGTTGTTTAACTATCCTAGTTTAGGTTTTTAGAATAACCACATACCCCCACTAAATATAGATGACGTAAACTGTTCTATTGTGTGTACTCAGCCCATGATCACCCCTCCTCGTGTGATATGATCAAACTATGTGTGTGTTGCAAATAATATGTGTGGAGCCTGGAGCTCTGGGTCTTCACAGTCGTCATCCTGTGAAGAAGCCCTGGGCCCATGCTAAGGATTTCTATTTCTGTGTCTGTGTCTTTTTTTCCTTAATTCCCTCCTCGCCACTGGGGCTTAGGAACACCCACGGGTTGTGCTGCGGCTGGTTCGCAAGGCCATAGTGAGAAGGCAACATTTTTTCCATCCGTTCTGGGGATAGGAGGATTAAGTTCTCAGTTTCAAATGTGCTGAATTTAAGGTACATGGTTACTCAAGTAGACATGCTTGAGGAGGATAACAGGACACAAGGAATGGCCTCAGGAGGTTCTGGACTGCGGATACGAGAGAAGACAGCATGAAACTGAAGGGGCAATGAGAAATCATATTGAGGTGTTATATAGGCAGCTGAGAGGGGGAAGGGGCCAAGATGAATATTTGGAAAATGGCATCTTTGTCGCCCAGGCTGGAGTGCAGGGGCGTGGTCTCGATTCACTGCAACCTCCACCTCCCGGGTTCAAGCGATTCTCCCACCTCAGCCTCCCAAGCAGCTGGGACTACAGGCACGCGCCATCACACCCCGCTCATTTCTGTATTTTTAGTAGAGACAGGGTTTCACTATGTTGGCCAGGCTGGTCTCGAACTCCTGGCCTTGTGACCTGCCCACCTCAGCCTCCCAAACTGCTGTGATTACCGGCATGAGCCACCACGCCTGGTCCTGAAAAATGCCATCTTTTAAACCTTGGGGTTGGCCTTACAGAAGGAAATTTATAAGGAAAAAGGGGTGTGGTATTACTGATGCCATGGGAAGGGTTTTAGGACGTGTGAATGTCAAGAAGGCAAGTAAAATTAAGACCGAAGAATATTAATTGGATGCAAAATGAGGTCATTAGCAAAAGTCATCACTGTGTAGACCATCAGGAATAGGAGTCGGATCACTTCCACCCGCTGCATCCTGAGCTGCAGTTTTACCAACTGCTTGAGTCAGGTGAGACCGCACATACACACCGCAAGTTACGTAAAGCAGATTATTACTTAACAGATAGGCAGCAGGAGACAAAAGAAGCCTAACATTCATAACAAGCTGGTCCCCCAAGGCTTAAGAAAGCTTCAGGGGTGGATGGAGTCTGGACTGTACGCTCCCCACTTACACCTCAGCTAGAAACCCTGAAGGGTCGTCCATTGTGGGTTATACACCTGAGGAGCAATGGAATGCGCTGGGCAAGGGTTTGAAGGACATACTTGCAAAGGAGACAGGAACAAAGTCAGACTGTCCAGGACAGTTCCTCCGTATCTCAGTATACTGCATTTCCAGCACACCCTACAGTATTCTGAGAACTGCAGACAAGGAGAGGGGAGAAACTGGATCACTGGAGGGCGCATCTCATCCAAGTAATCTAATCCAAGTGGTGCATCCAAATGCCAGCTCTCTATGGTTTTGTTAGCTCCAGCCCAGGTAGATCCTGAAAAGGTCACAGTTTGGCTGATCCCTCGACTGTCAGGTTAACTTCCCAGACTGCTTGTCACATCCCTGCGACCATCAAGTCTCAGGCCTCTTGTGTGATCTGACAATAAGGATTGCATCTGTATAATGAATGCACATGACTCCTTTGTGCAAAAGCACAGCGGCGAAGTCCCATCCCACCCACCGGGGCACATGGCAGGAGAGGGAGCAGTATAAGCGTGTATTGCATACTTTGCCACGTGAATACAAGTTTATCTCCGCCCTCATCCCTCAGAGGGATTGAGAAGAACCCATCAGCCAGATCAATAGCTGCATCGTATCACTTGCTGGACGCCTCCATGATATGTTCAGTTACCGTGGTGATACCTGGGCCCCTGGTGCCAACAGGTCGACTACAGCATTTAGCTCTCAGCAGTCGATGTCGGACTCCAGGCTCCACTGGCTTTCTTACCTGGCCAAACCAGACTGTTGAAAGTGGAGCTGGCTGCCCACACACTTCTGCTTGAACTAATACTGGACGAGGCGTGTGCTGTGCTTCTTTCCCTCAGGGATATTATATTGTCTTTACTGTACCATCTTCTAAGGTGCTCGGCTATGCACTTACCTCACTGTGATGGCTAACATGTTTCTTTTAGTTGGGGCATAGCCCAGTAAGCACCATGAGGAGTGCATTGCATCAGGTCAATCCCTACAGTACACTCAGCCAATGGAAACACAACCAGTGGCCTGTTACATCCGCTAAGTGGCTGCACTCATAAGTGAGAAAGCACTTCCCTCCCCAGCACGTCCTTAATTCCCCGCCCCCCAGACCTCCAGAAGCCAGCTGGCATTCACGCCATTCTTCAGAGGCAGGAACCACGGTGACTTGGGTCTCGGTGTCTAGCAGTTCTACGTACATGTAAACCCGCCTCCATGTGCACTCTACCAGGTACGTAAGGCCTCCGGTCTCAAGGCAGGGGTCAGGGGCCAGGCTGAAGTCAGTGAAGACCTCGGTCTTCTACACCTGCTTCAGCTGTTGAAGAAGGTGTGAGTGCAGAGACCTTGTGCGAGGGCCTCGGAAGACGCTCTCCCGGAGCGGCGGGAGGGGATGCCAGTGTCTCTGCCCGTCTGTAGACTTTGCCAGTGCTCCTCCTGCATGCTTTGCACCTGCCGATTCTGTGACCTGCATGGGCCGCCCTCTGATTGGTTCAGATTGCCTGTGTCAGATGGGCGGAGGCCATCAGTCTCTTATTTAGGAACCCCCTGCTGCATCAGTCAGTTCCACAATCTGCGACGTGGGCGCCCTTGGATTGCCCCCCTCCAGTCAGCCTTCTGTATTTGGTTGCCAGGTTAAGTCTGTCAGATTTGAGCCCCATTCCGCTGCCAGGCTAGGAGAGTGTGGTAAAGCTTTCCGATGGCCTCGCCAAAGGCTGTCGCAGGAGGAAGTAGAATCCCTTGGTTATGCCAGGGCCGAGGGCCTGCTCTGTGAAGTCATCTATATTGCCTCTAGACAGTATTGTATCACCCGATTCTCCCTCCTGGAGGTTGAAGAGCCGGGAGCCCAGGGCCACCCCGCACTAGGCCGTCACAGCCTCATGTCCTGACCGCCAAGGGCACACTGGAAGCTTAGTCACACCACCCTGGATGGGAAAAGAGCCTAGAAGGCTAGACAGCAACAAAATAGGAAAGGAGGCCAGCGTGTGAGCTCGGCCGCCGGCAGCTGCGGCTTGTTGGAGCGCCCTGAGCGTCTGCTGTAACACGGGCTGTGAGCCGGTCTACGCAGCCTGTGCCATCTTTTCATGGCAGCAGAATGTTCTACCACCTGAGATGACCAAGACAACACGTCTCCTTCTGATCTTTGCCTGTAGCTGTCCGTGAGATGACTCATTTGTCTCTGAAGGAGAGCGTTGTGATGGTTTCTTGCTGAGCTGCTCCACCATTCTCACACTGCTGGGTGAAGACGGGCTGCTTCATGCACAGGGTTCCTTCTGACGTGCCTCAGAGACTCTTCTTATAACCTCTTGGGTGTCTTAGGGTCTAAGTGTCCGTTTCCCAAGATCTCCGTCCTGGGGAATGAGCAGTCACATACGTGTCCCAAAGCTAGGGGACAGTGTTTCACACTCCTCTGTTTCTACGTTCCTTTCTCTCTGCCTCGGTGCGTGCAGCCAGCTCATTCACATCTGTGAGGAGGCGACATATGTTCCAGTTGTCATTCCTCCTTCCCTATAAAACATCTGGCAGCATGTCCTGCTCCTGCAACCCCAGGCTGGCCTCTCTGCCCTGGACTGGGTACTGAAGGGCATTGCCTCGGTAGGCCATGAGTCATTGCCTCCCTCTTACCCTTAAGTCATGGCTCTGTAAGACCAGCCCCTGCTGCTATGCCAGTTTTGTGAAGCACGTTCACTAATTACCAGTCCCAGAGGAGAACTCTCACTGAGTGAAGAATAGCAAAAATCATCACTATGCCAACCAGCAGGAATCAGAGCATTTCCACCCAGTGCATCCGGCTACAGTTTTAGTAATTGCCAGTCGGATGAGACAGAATACATTCACGTGCCACAAGTTATGTGAAGCAGGTTTCCTATTCAGATAGGCAGTAAGAGACAACAGAAGCCTGAGATGCAAGCAAGTCAGTCCCCTAAGGCTTAAGAAAGCAGCCAGGGTGGTGGAGTCTCGATTGCATGTTCCCCATATGGCAGGCAGGGGTGAGAGACTGCATGTCTGAGGGGAAGCTCAGCTGGGCGATCAGGGATAATGGCCAACGCAGGCGGGGGTGGGGGGGTAGGGGGTGAGTAGCCGACGCAGGCAGGACTTCACACTTTCTGGGTCTGGGCTTGCACATGGAGGCCTGACATCACCAAAATTCCTCTAAGTAAAGAGCAATTTAAAGCAGGACTTCTTTACACCTAAAGCTTTAACCCTGTTTACTAACAGGTCAGGTAAACAAGAAGCTACTGATAGATTGGCAGCCCTAAAATTTAAATGAAAACACTTGGAGGATCTATCATTGCTGTCATGATTATGTGATTCATCTTTTCTGTTTCTCTTTGTGTAGTCTGCAAGTACATCCAGAAGCCTCCAGTAAATAGTTCACCAAGATGGAGCTGGACTTGCTTACCTAGCTTTGTAAAACAAAACAATCGGGGGACAGGGAATATAGAACCCCACAAATACAATTTGACACAGCATTAAGTTAAAAGTTTTTTAAGTTTGCTAAGGAGAAAACAAATAAGTGGCTTAACAACAATCCAAAGAAGAGAATTTAGGGCGATTAATCTGGTGGCAAAACCGACTATCAAAAAGTTGGGAGAAAAGACAATGTAATAACATGGGGGAGAGGATTTGCTTGTGTCTCTCCAGGAGTCAGGACCCCATCTGGGTGCCATCTCGGCAGTTAAAACTGTGTGCCTTTATGATAATTACAGTGGTGGTGAGTATACCCAGCGCTGGGACTGTACAAAATTATACTTATTGGGCTTATGTTCCTTTCCCACCTCTAATTCGATGTGTTTCATGAATGACTCCTCAGTGGAGGTCCATTCCAATGATAGTGCCTTAATGCCACCTCCTAATGATCGTCGATTTCCTGCCCAACCCAAAGAGGAAGGGATGGATTTTAATTTGTCTATTGGGTATAAATTTCCACCACTGTGCATAGGAAAAGCTTCAGGATGTTTAAAGTTTGATTATCAGAAGTGGATGTGGATAGTGTCTTCTGCAAGCAGTATCTCTTATCAAGAACCTAATGTGTTCAGTAGTATTTCTTCCCAAATACTTACCCATAAGTCTAATCCCCAAGAAATGCATAAAACCAAGGGACTACTAGATTGCTTAAAAAGGATGTTGAAGGACCTTTTGAATTCAGTAATGTTCAATGAGAAGATTGTAACGCTCCAAAAGCTGTTTTATTACATAACTGTAATACAGAGGTTGCTATTGACTGGGCTCCGAAGGACATATTGGATAATTTGTTCTAGCCATAATACCTGGGGCCATGAATATAAATATTTATTAAATTATGTGGAAGGAGAATTGTCAGCCTACAGGAAAAGAGAATGGGTTTCTCCTTTACCATTCAAATGGCTGAAAAAAGGAATTGTTTCTCCTAGACAGAAAATGATTCATCCTGTTGTTACTCCAGAACATCCTGAATTCTGGAAATTGGCTACTGCTATTTCTGGAATTAGATTTTGGAATACAATGTATCTAAAAACAATTTTTTTTTTTTTTTCCTAAAGATGGGGTTTCACCATGACGGTCAGGCTGGTCTCGAACTCCTGACCTCAGGTGATCCATCCACCTCGGCCTCCCAAAGTGCTGAGATTACAGGTGTGAGCCACCGCAACCAACTCTGAAAATTCTTAATGTAAAAACAGGAATAACTACCTATAAGATTGTTCTTACCCCTGAGAAGGTGCTGCCTATAAGAAGTTGTCTTAAACCACCTAATATGCTATTGGTGGGAAAAGTAATTATCACTCCTAGCACTCAAACTATTGAATGTAATTACTGTCAACTTTTTACTTGTATTAATAGTAACTTTGATGCTCGAAACAGCATTCTCCTTGTGAGAGCAGGAGAGGGGGTGTGGACCCAGTTTTATTGCAACCTGCATGGGAGACCTCCCCTTCTATTCATATAGTCAGTGAAGTTTTACAGGGGATACCTAAGAGAACTAAAAGGTCTGTAGTCACCTTAATTGCTGTAATCATGGGACTGATGGCTGTGACTGCCTCCACAGGGACTTCTGGTGTTGTAATTCACAATTCTATTCAGATGGCTCATGTTGAAAATTGGCAAAAGAATTCCACCAGGCTGTGGAACTCTCAAGCCCAAATTGTATTTCTACAGTTTCTCGTCTCCACACCAGCAGGGAGGGACTCACAGAACCCCGTAGGGCTGGACCCTACAGGTGCATGCCACCACACCCGGCTAAGTTAAAAGAAGAAAAACACTGTGGAGACGAAGGCCTCGCTCTGTCGCGCAGACTGGTCTCCTGGACTCGATCGATCCTCCTGCGTCGGCCTCCCAAAGTGCTCGGATTATAGGTGTGAGCCGCTGCGCCAGGTCATGGCATGATTTTTATATAGAAAGCCCTGAAAATCACACACACACACACACACACACACACACACACACTGTTAACAGCAAATGCAAACACTTAGCAAAACAAGGATAAACTGCACATGAGCTCCAGCATTCAGAGCTGGGAAGCGGAGCGCCCTTCCTTCCCACCTCGGTGACCTGGTGGCCGTCTGGTCTCCCAGACCACCCTGCTCAGCCTAGATGGGACACAGCGCCTGAGGGTGGCGGGGGCCACTGGAGTGTGCAGGGACTGGGGAGGTGACGCTAGGAACCCAGGCCTTGCCACCTCTTTGGGCCACAGGCATCCGGAAGGTGCCTTTAAATTTCTTCCCGAAATGTCACGCTGGTGGTACGCTGCCCTTGCACTTGCCCTTGCACTTTTAATGGACTAAAACCAGCGGCCAGGCCGGGCGCCGTGGCTCACGCCTGTAATCCCAGCACTTTGGGAGGCCGAGGGGGCGGATCAGGAGATCAAGAGATCGAGACCGTCCTGGCCAACATGAAACCCTGGCTCTAAAACAAACAAAAAACCAATGGCCAAACTCTACTATTTATAGCAATCAAAGTATTTAGTCATTAGCCTAATTTCTTTGCAAATGCCAAACAAGAAAACCTCAAGTAGATGGAAGGAGCAGATGATTTTTTTATTCCACTATGGTGTCCTGCTCCACACATATGACGGTGAAAGTTTCTTTTTTAAGATGAAACAAATGTGTCATTAATGAAAGCATTGTCAAAGTCTTCCTTCTGAAAGGTCCCAGCTTTTGAATCACCTGGAAGCTTCTAAAAATTAAGACCTGTGGGCCATACCAGAGACCCTCTGCATTAGAAGGGGGAGTGGTGAATAGTCCACCTGCAGAATCACAGCAGAAGTTCTGGGCTTCACGTGCCCTCAGAAGAGTGCCATGCACCTGTGGTCAGCAGGTCGGGGCTGGTCCTCACTGATGTCAGGGACGTGGGAAGGTGAGCACTCGCGCATAGCATCTCCCCGCCCAGTGGGAAGCTCGACAGTTTCCTCATCGACTATGCAGTTGAGTGGAAGCACATACTATGAAAATGCCACAAAAAAGCTGTTGCCATATGAAAATGTATCAATTTGCTTCACATTATCATGGGGCTTGGCAGAGGGAGGAGAGTCTGACTGTTGAAGCAGGATCATGGAATGGGGAGGTCCATCATATTCTCTGTAATCATTTTTTCGTCACAGACAGGAGTTTATAAAACTGCCTAGTGCAGCCTGGTGGTCAAGAACACCAGTTCTGGAGACAAACACCTGGTGGCGTCCCTTCCTAGCTGGCATAACCTCAGCACATTGTTCTAAGCCTTAACTTACTTAAATGTAAACCGAAATGACAAAGATAGATCTCGACAAGGCTGAAAGTAATACTAAAAATAAAAGCAGCCACTACGTCTTTAAGTTAGGCACATCTGAAACATTTCAGACAGTTTTTCTTTTTTCTTTTTTTTTTTAAATATAAGATGGGGTTTCACCAGGATGGCCAGGCTAGTCTTGAACTCCTAACCTCAGGTGATCCACCCACCTGGGCCTCCCAAAGTGCTAGGATTACAGGCGTGAGCCAGCACGCCCAGCGGGAGCTTTTCTTAATTGAGTTTATGATAATCCTACCAGGTAGGCACTGTATCTGTAACCATTTTACCAGCACAGAATCGGGAAGAAGTCTATCGAGACCAGCTCGGCCGTAGAGACCCCCACCCAGGCAGCGCTGAAGGCTCTGAGAAGCAGCCACCCAGACAGAACAGCAAAGTGAGACCATCCAGGGACCAACAGCCTTCCGAGCTGAGCGCCTCAGGGGCTGCCGGCATTCCGCCAGGCTGAGGGCCTTGAGCAGGGTCTGACCCACGTGGTTCTTCTCTCTGAACAGGTGATTATTATGAACAAACCGGTGTTCTGTGTTTTCTCGTAGACCCAAGATAAACTAGGTAGGCAGCTGGACCTGCTTACCAGTGATGGAGGACAGACCAGAAAGCATCCTCCAGGAGGGAGCCACGGGGGCAGGTCACAGACCCTGTGCTGAAAGAACTGTGTTCACCGGTGTGTGATACACTCACACTGTTTTGCTACTTTAGGAGCCCCAGGCTGTTCTCCCCTTGGGCGGGGTGGGAGGGGTGGCAGTTAGGTTTTCCTTGCCCCTGTTCTTAGCAGACAGTGTAGTCCACCATACACTCAGCATTTCCCAACGAAGCCAAACAGCTTGCCTGAAACCCTACATCCGATGAGAAAGTGGCAGCAGAAAGAACTGTGCCCGGATAATGTGGCTCCAAAGATTCCTGGCGGATCTGTGCCCGGTCCACAAGGACCTGGGAGGTGCCTACTGTCTACACGGCCATGCCAATGCTGGGCAATCCGCCTCTACTGCTGCACTTTTGGATCAGATCAGAGTATGTTGACTGTGCTCTTCTCCTTGAGGGTTAGGATTGTGTAATCTTGTCCTGCATTCCTCTTGTACTCCTAGTGAAACATAGGGTCACAAAATGTATAAATACATTTTATTATATATTGTTTGTAGCTCAATACTTTTTTAAAAAAATTGGGATGAGGGTCTTGTGATGTTGCGCAAGCTGTCTTGAACTCCTGGCGCAAGTGATCAGCCTACCTAAGCCTCCCAAAGTGCTGGAATTACAGGCATGAGCCACGGCGCCCAACCAGTAATTTATTTTAATGTGAAATAAATGTGTTTGCAATCATTTTTTAAATGAGAGATGGAGTCTCCCTAGATTGCCCAGGCTGGACGGTGGTGGCTTTTCACAGGCTCAGTCATTGCACGTATAGCCTTAAACTCCTGGGCTCAGATGGTCCTCCTGCCTTAGTCTCCAGAGTAGCTGGAACTACAGGTACGCCACTATGTTCAGTTCACCAATATATTTAAATCTTCTTTGTTGTTGTTTGTTTTTTATATAGATGGGGTTTCACCTTGTTGGTCAGGGTGGTTTCGAACTGCTGACCTCAGGTGATCCAACCACCTCCGCCTCCCAAAGTGCTGGGATGAGCCACCACGCCAGGCCTAATCTTTGTTCTTTCTCTTTTGGTTTGTTTAACATTATTTTTTAAGATCACCGTTGCCGCTAATCTGGTCTTGATTGGTTAATTGGGAAATACAGTCTTTCAGTTGTTACCTACAGCATTACAGTTGTCGGTGATCCAGCTACCATCAGCTCACGCGATCTCCAGGTGAAAAGGGGCTGTCTGCTCCTGGCACCCATGGAGGAAAGAACACTAAGTAGAGGAAGAAGTAAGCACGGACTTTCTCCAGGCTGGTCTGCAGCGCAGTCGCCATCTCTAAGCACAGACAGTGTGTGGTGTTTTCATGCAAAGCGAAGCCATCAACAGGAATCTGGCAGAAGGCGGCTTGCTAGGTATGCAGTGAAAGTAGACAGGGGAAGGCAGTGAAAAGGGAAAGAATAACAAAAGAAAAAATATATGAGCGTTTTATCCTCATTTTCTAAATCAAATAGCATTGAGCCGTCACATTCCAGAGAAAGAATTATCTGTGACTTCGAGTCCAATGTTGTGACCTTCTCCCCGTGCTGCGCCCCGGTTGTCTCAGCGCGAAGCTTCCCTGCTCTGCAGCAAACGCTCGTGGTCTCGGGAGCTCAGGCTTGCAGGTTCTGGTTCCCGAAAGGGCCCTTTTCGGGCCCTAGAAAGGTGAAGATCAGAGCAGTTGCATGGATAAGATGAGGACGCTGTGGCAGATTTGTAAAAAGTGGAATCATCTACTCCCTACTCGCCCGTCTACTTGGGTTTTCTTTTTTTTCTTTCTTTTTTTACAGTAAGGTTCTTTGGGGTTTTCTTGCCTGGCATTTGCAAATAAATGAGGCTCGTGGGTGAATACTGAATACTTTGATTGCTAAAATGTAAAGTCTGGCTGCTGGTTTTAGTCACTGAAAGTGCAAGGGCAAGAAACATCACCGTTGTGGTAGTTTCTGGGCAAGTTTTACTGGTGTCGTGTTTATCACATTCGCCCGATACAGTAAAGACCCTGGGTTCGAAACCCAGTGGCATCTATTATCATTTTAAAACATCTGAACAGAACTTTGTGCCTTCTCTACCGTCCCGGACTGGAAATCGGCCTGCTGGGTTCCAGCCCCGCCGGTGTCGCCCCCTGGACGGCGTCTCCCCCGCGGATCTGGTTCTATCCGGGTGCAGACAGCGCGAAGGGAGGCTTTTCCGCGGGAGGCGGCAGGTATTTCTGGAAGGAAAAGAGCTTCTCTTCTAATCAGAACTCTAAACACTACACTGAAGTCAGGTGAGGTTATTAGCCAGTCACTGATGACTGTTGTTATGGGAAGCGTAATGCTCTGCCTTTTATAGAGTTCCCCGAATTGAGTTATCCCTGAGGTTACTAGCTGGTTACAACTAAACGTTGAGATATTATACATTTGAAAACTAATCCTTTTTTTTAAAGCATAAAACAATGGGAAGAACATCTAAATACTAGAAATAGGTTCAAAAATTAGTTCATAGATTCATAGACCCATAAATCTTAAAGAACTACCTTTCCAAAATAAGTATATGCCTCTTTTTATTTTTATAAGTAACTGCTAGGAAATATATTTTATTACACAAAAAAGTACAGATCAATTATTTATCAAATGTTTCTCAAGTTAAGTCATCGAGTTTTCATATTGTGAATAGTATGTGTGAAAGTGTGCAATTCACCATAATCAAAAAAATTATCGGGGTTGGGACGTGCAGGGAAATGGGGAGAATTCAGACTAGTCTTTTAGGTGAGAAAGAAGAGCTCCCTGCACGGCCGGTTTCCGTAGTGTAGTGGTCATCACGTTCGCCTAACACGCGAAAGGTCCCCGGTTCGAAACCGGGCGGAAACAGCCTCCTTTTCTTCCACCGGTAATTCTGCAGCTGAGTATTTTTATTTGGCCAATAGAATCTTTGTGTTTTGCCGCGCACGTTAACACTCAACCTGGGCCGAATCCCGCGTTACACCGTTCCATTCCCTACCCCACACCAACCCTCACCCCCACCCTTCTCTGATCTCCATCCGAGGGGCCCCGGTGGTGTCAACTCCAGAACCCCGCCCGCCTGCACCTCGCAGGTGACACTGGCTTCCTTGGAATACCGAGAGCCGGACTCGCAGGTTTTTCGCGGAGGGAGTTTCCTCAGGGATTTCTCAGGGCTTCGCTTGGAGCCCTTCAAGGAACGGGACTTGCTCTTTTTTGCTGAAGGACAGAGAGGAAACACAACTTTTGTTTAGTTCGTTGTTTGCTTTGAGACGGAGTTTCTTGTAGCCCAGTGTAGAGCGCAATGGCGCGATCTCGGCTCAGCTCACTGCAACCTCCGCCTCCCGGGTTCAAGCGATTCTCCTGCCTCGGCTTCCCGAGTAGCTGGGACCACAGGCGTGCGCCACCACGCCCAGCCACCACGCCCAGCTAATTTCTTTCTTTCTTTTTTTTTTGAGAAGGAGTCTCGCTGTGTTGCCCAGACTGGGGCGCAGTGGTGCGATCTCAGCTCCGTCTCCGGGGTTCAAGCGATTCTCCTGCCTCAGCCTCCTGAGTCTGGGATTACAGGCTCATTTTTGTATCTGTAGTAGAGACGGGGCTTTCACCATGTTGGCCAGGCTGGTCTCGAACTCCTGACCTCAGTTGATCTGCCCGCCTCAGCGTCCGAAAGTGCTGGGATTACAGGATGAGCCACCTCGACCCGCCAAGTCCTATATTCCTTACGGTTCTGTGTACTTCTTCCTAGCCACTCCCTCCTTACTCTAATCCTGTGATGTAATTACTAAATACCTGTAATAAACTTTCCTGCTCAAATTACTATGCGGTCTCTCTCTGCAGTGGACCCAGATTGACACACCTACCTTATGTGGCTCCCTTTTCATTGTTTTCTGCTGCTTCTTAGTGTAACCACGTTCTGACTGGAAGAGCATGGATTCATTTTGCGTATTATTTAAATTTATACAAACAGGATCATACAATATGTGGACTTTTTAGTTGTGACTTCTTAAGTTTAATATTTGGGCATTTTCATGCTTTAGTTACAGAGTTCATGTTTTGATTACAAATTGTGCTACTTAGAACATTCTCTTTAGGCAAGTATATGAATATATTCCTGTAGAGAATATAAATAGGAGTGAAATTTCAGGTGACAGAATTTGCATATATTTAATTTACCAGATATTGCCAAATAACTTTTCAAAAAGGTTATACCATCTGAAATTCCATCTAATAGTATACTAGGGGAATTTAAAGTGTTTGTGGAAAAATGAAATTAAAAGATAAAAAATATATATGTATAAACTTCATTTCCCAATATAAGCTTTATCAAGTTCAAGCCACTTTAGTAAGCAATGATATCAGCCATTTGGTCTATCCCTAAAGATGTGAGGGTCCTGGGATTTTAAACATGTCAATGCAGCGTTTTTACATTATTAGGTGAAGAGAAATGGGTGTCCTTTATTGATTTTTTAAGATTAGGAAATTAAAAAACGTCAGAAGAAGCCAAATCTGGACTGTAAGATGGATGCCTTATGATTTCCCTTTGAAACTCTTGCAAAATTGCCTTTGCTTAATGAAAGGAATAACAGGAGCACTGTCCTGGTGCAGAACTCTCTGGTGCAGCTTTTCTAGGAGTTTTTCGGCTACAGCTTTGACTTTCTCAAAACACTCTGAGAGTAAGCAGACATTGTCCTTTGGTCCTCTAGAAAGTCCACAAGCAAAATACCTTGAGCATCCCAAGAAGCTGTTACCTTGACCTCTGCTCCTGACTGCTCCACTTTTGCCTGGGCTGGACCACTTTGCAGAGATGCGAAAATCTTCCAGAAAATCTTGACAAACTGTATTCAACAGCACATTAGAAGAATCATACATTGTGAACAAGTGGAGTTTATCCTTTGGATGCAAAGATGCTTCACATACAAAAATCACTTAATTTATGGCATGGCCTTATATAAAGAAAACCCTAAAGACCATTTTAAAAACTGTCAGTTAAGTTGCAGCATACAAAATCGGCATTAAAAAGCAATTCTGGGCTGGGCGTGGTGGCTCACGCCTGTAATCCTAGCACTTTGGGAGGCCGAGGTGGGTGGATCACCTGAAGTCAGGAGTTCAAGACCAGCCTGGCCATCATGGTGAAACCCCATCTTTAAAAAAAAAAAAAAAAAAAAGCAATTGTGTTTCTATGCACTAACAATAAACTACCTGAATAGAAAATTAGGAAGATAATCTTCCTAATACAATGGCACCAAAAATAATAAAATACTTAGTTAAACTTAACCAAGAAAGTGAAACACTTGTGCACAGAAAACTATAAAACGTTCTTCAAAAAGACACAAACAAATGAAAAGATATCCACGTGCATAATTGGAAGACTTAGAGTTTCCGTACTACCCAAAGTGATTTACAGATTTAATGCAATCTCTATCAAAATCCCACCGGCATTTATACGGATATACAGAAACCATTCTAAAATTCATATGAAACTACAAAGGACGCCGAATCACCAAATAATCTTGAGGAAAAAAAACCAACAAAGCAGGAGGCATTACACGTTTCCTGCGCTCTCTTCTGCTCCACTGGTCCACGTCTGTCTTTGAACCGGTATCAGCCTGGTTTGCTGTTTTGCGTTTGTTGCTGCTGCTGTTGTTTAGGAAGGGCGCAGTGGCTCACACTGTAATCGCAGCACTTTGGGGTGCTGATGGGGACAGACTGCTTGAGCCCAGGAGCTTGAAACCAGCCTGGGCAACATGGTGAAACCACATCTCTACCAAAATTACAGAAAATTAGCCAGGCCTGGTGGCCCACGCCTGTAGTCTCAGCTATTCAGGAGGCTGAGGTGGGAGGATCTCCTGCGCCCAGGAAGTGGAGGCCACGGTGAGCGGAGATCACACAGCAAACATAGGGGAAGAGCTTCAGAACATTGGTCTTGGCAGTTATTTCATGGATAAGACACTAAAAGCACAGGCAAAAATAGAGAAATTGGACTATTCCAAATGAAGGAGCCTCCACACGGCAAAGGGAACAATCGAGTGGAAAGGCAACCTATAGAATGGGAGAAAGTATTTGCAAACCTGTGAAGGAGTTCATTTCCAGAATTCAGAAGGAACTGCTGCAACTGCTACAAGCAAAACAAAGAAACCTGGAACAGTCTGATTTAAGGAGGGCTCATAGACATTTCTCCAAGAAGACACGCAAATGAGCAACCGTGTTCGACGTTCCTAGTCATCAGGCTTATCACAGCGCACCTGTTAGGATAGCTGTTGTCAAAAACAAACAAAAACAAAAACAAAAGGCAGCAACGTGGAAAATGGGAGCCCTTGTTCCTGCACCGTAGGTGGGAATGCGAAATGATAGAGCCGCCATAGAAAACTACGGCTTCCTCCACCACATTTAAAATGGAACGACCTTAAGGTAATGCTGGCTATTTATCCAAAAGAACTGAAATAAGAATCTAAAAGACACAAACCACTCCTGTATTCATTGCAACCAACGCATCCACAGCTGTGAAGATGTGGAGGCTGGCTGTGAGGTGGCGCATGCCTGTAATCCCAGCACTTAGGAGGGTGGATGTCTTCAGGCCAGGAGTTTGAGACCAGCCTGGCCAACGTGGCGAAACCCCATCTCTGCTAAAAATAGAAACATCAGCTAAGCATAGCGGCATATGCCTGTAATCCCAGATACTCAGGAGGCTAGGGGATCACTTGAACCCAGAAGGTGGAGGTTGTAGTGAGAGACAATAGAGCCGCTGCCCTCTAGCCTGGGTGCCAGAGCAAGATTTCGTCTCAAAAAAAAAAAAAAAAGTGAAAGCAGGCCTGGCACAGTGGCTCACACCTATAATCCCAGCATGTTCAAAGGCTGACGCAGGAGGTCAGGAGTTTGAGGGACAACAGAAAGAGAAGATTTTAAGTTTTAGTTATTCGATATGGGTTTTATTATACATTTTGCTAGGAAGACTAAAGGTCAATTTTTCTTCTGATTTAAAAAATGTATTTTACTGTCATAAGAACACTTGACATAAGATTTGTGTTCTTAACAATGTAAATGCTTAATAGACAATTGTCCCTTGCTTTGTAGGGAAGATTTGATGCCAGGGCCTCAGGCAGATGCCAGAATCTCCCATGGTCAAGTCCTGCGGCTGCCCCTCTGAAACCCGCCCTGCCTGCATGGAAAGTCAGCTCTCCTTTTGTGCAGGTTTCACCTCTTGCCATACTGCATTTCTGATCTGTGAGTCTGGTGGCAAAAAATCCAAGTATAAGTGGACCAAGGCAGTTCAAACCTGTGCTGTTCAACTGTGGTATCGTTGACGATAGGCATAGTGTTGGACGGAGATTTCTAGAATGCATGCATCATGTGTGATATGGTTGGGCTGGGTCCCGCCAAATCTCACCTTGAACTGTAATAATCCCCACATGTGAAGGGTGGGGGCGGGTGGAGATAAGGAATCATGGGGGTGGGTCCCCCATCCTGTGCTTGTGGTAGTAAGTCTTAACGAGGCTGATGGTTCTACAAATGGGAGTTCCTCTGCACACGCCCTCTTGCCTCATGCCACATAACACATGCCTTCGCTCCTCCTTTGCCTGCTGCCATGATTGTGAGGCCTCCCCAGACGTGTGGAATTGTGAGTCCATGAAATCTCTTTCCTTCATAAATTTCCCAGTCTCAGGTATGTGTTTACTATCAGTGTGAGAGCAGACTAACACAAGGTGTGACTGCAACCTTGTTGATCAGCAGCTTGCATTTCTCCTTCTCCCAAGCCTCTGGCAACCCCCATTCTCTCATTCTGAGTTTGATCATTTTAGATCTCTCACGTGGAATTAAGTAGTTAACAAATTAGTTACATTTATTAATTTAACAAATTAAGTTAATAAAGGTTAATCTAAAATAGAATGAATTTATCATTTTGATGGCTTATTTCACATCACTTGCTATCCTCAAGGTTCATTTTCTATTATTATTATTTTTTTTAATTATTATTTTTTTTAGATAGAGACGGGTTTTCACCTTGTTAGCCAGGATGGTCTTGATCTCCTGACTTTGTGATTCGTCTGCCTCAGCCTCCCAAAGTTCTGGGATTACAGGCGTGAGCCACTGCGCACAGCCTTCTATTATTATTATTACTTTTTTTAGACAGAGTTCCACCCTTGTTGCCCGGGCTGGAGTGCAATGGCTCAACCTCAGCTCACTGCAACCTCCGCCTCCCTGGTTCAAGGGATTCTCCTGCCTCAGCCTCCGGAGGAGCTGGGACTGCAGATGTGCACCATCACACCCAGTTAATTTTTGTATTTTCAGTAGAGACGGGGTTTCACCATGTTGAGTAGGGTGGTCTCGAACTCCTGACCTCAGGTGATCTGCCTGCCTCAGCTTCCGAAAGTGCTGGGATTACAGGCTTGAGCCACTGCACCTGGTCAAGGTTCATTTTCTTTATCCACTCATCTGATGGTGGACATTCAGGTTGTTTCACGTCTTTTTAAAATTTTTATTTTTGTAGAAACAGGGTCTCGCTATATTACCCAGGCTGGGCACTTGGTCCACTTATACTTGGATTTTTTTCAAGCAAACTCTCAGATCAGAAATGCAGTATGGCAATAGGTGAAACCTACACAAAGGGAGAGCTGACTTTTCATGCAGGCAGAGCAGGTTTCAGAGGGGCAGCCGCAGGACTTGACTCTGGGGGAATTTTGGCATCTGCTTGAGGTCCTGGAATCAATCTCCCTCACAAAGCAAGGGACAACTGTATATCACACATTTACATTTGTAAAGAACATACATCTCATGTCAAGTGCTCTTACTACAATAAAATACATTTTTTAAATCAAAAGAAAAATTGATCTTTACTCCTCCTAGCAAAATGTGTAATAAAACCCACGTGGAATAACTAAAACTTAGAATCGTTTCTTTGTCTCGTCCCTCAGTCCTGATAAATCCTGCCACGATCCCAGCAGGTCTAGGGCCCCATAAATCTAGCACGTAGCAGCACCACTGCGACTCCAGGAAAGGCTGAGCCCTCTCTCCCGGCTCCTGACTGTCCTGAATTTCTGAACTCCACCAGACTTGGCCTGAATCTACAGAACCGTGTGACTGCCCGTTTAACACACTGAAGAACTGAACACCTGCGGCAACTGCTGGGTGCCCAACCCGGGAGACCTTACGACTAGAGTGACGGATCCCACTCTACTACCCCACCCAACATCCCAGGCAGATGCAGGCTGGCACCGACAGAGCCGAAATGTCTGCAGCAGAAGAGGCGTGGATCAGGCCCAGCCATGAACTGAGTCTCTGGAGGTCTTTTTAGCAGATGGGGCTTGGAGGGATGGAGGGAACTGGAAAAGAAAGAGGGATCAGCCGAATCCTAATCGAGGAGGGTGGCCACGTTCGCCAGCAGGAGGGACCTGTGATGTGGGTGCTGCCTTAGGCCACTAACCTGGGTCACACAGGCACAGAGACTGAGGTTAGTTGGTTAGGACCCCACAGCGGTCCTTTGCTTGGGACAGCATTGGCTCCCTCAGCTGGGGTGCAGTTCAGTGAAACACGGTACCCAGGCTGAAGGAGAGAGGGCAGCGGGAGGAACCTGGGAGCTGTGTCCGCCCAGCGTAGGCCCAATGGCCCTCGGCAGGGGAGGGCTGCTCGCTTCGGCAGCACAGAGACTAAAACTGGAACGACGCAGAGATCAGCATGGCCCCCGCGCAAGGGTGACGCGCAAATTCGTGAAGCGTTCCATATAAAAACAAACGTGTTTTTTTTAATAAAATAAAAAAAAAGGTGGAGTGAACATGAGAACCACTACTCTAGAGAAACCACCGTAACAACCCCTTTCCTTACACATTCCGTGTGTCAAAACCGAAAATACCAAACTCTGGACTCAACCTCCAGAAAGGCTGTCCCCAGGGCCACAAATCCTCACAAACGCCAGGCCAGGAAACCTAGGGCAGAGCCACAGGAATCTGATTCCAACTTCCACACTGCTGTGTCATCCCATGGCTGTGTCTCTGCCCTTTCAGTCCACACAGTCACTTCTTGGTTACAGAGGATGACGTTAAGAACCAGTTTTCCAAGAAGGTGCCCTGCAGGCCTCCAGCACTTTTCTGCAGAGAAGTGCTCACAGGGAGAGGCTGTGGCGTGCGATGGGGCCTGTGCCTGGTCCCCTTCCAGGCCCCCAGGAGGGCAGGGGCCAGTGCTGCACACGTGTCTTACAGGAGGTAACGTCAGGACCCCTTGACTCGGCTTATTCCGATCCCCACACAGTTCCTGCCATTCCCATTCAGCTACCATCTCGCCCCATCTGCTTTTTGTGTGTTGCTACGATTTTAACCTTGCTATGGTGCTTTTTCTTTTTTTTGGTTTTGATCTTTTTTTTGTTAGATTTTACTTCACTTTGAAAAACCTACCATTCATGGTACAGATGCAGCTGCTCCATCAGTTGTGATTGCTGCACAGCATGAAGTTCATCCCCACCGACGGTGATGACAGACACGCAGGTCACTTCAACTCTCTGTTACCCCATATCACTACAGTGATTAGTCTCATTTAATCCACTAGGATGATAGGCTGAAATGTCACCGGGAAACATTTCTAGACGCGAGATTGCTGGGTACTAGACAAAAAGATATACAGAAATTAAAACTCGCATAATGCCTGTACAGCAAAACCTAAGATCTACATCTTGAAGGATAAAATCCTACTTTTAGTTCATGTAGAAATTCATACATGTAATATTTTTGTCATGACAAATCAAAACAAAGGCTGTCTAACTCGCATTGGTCTGAGGAAACCTCCCAGGGGAAGAAGGTCCTTGAGGTGTAGCTAAAATTTGAGTACACGTGTGGTGAAGAAGAAGTGACGGTATTTTGAGCAGAGAACATTTGACAAGTTATTTACTGTTCATTAACATTTCTTTTACCTTAATGATCTGGGAAATTTTTCTGTAGTGTGATAATATTTTGTGGGGCTGTCTTCTTCAGAGTTTCAAAGTAAGGTAGAAAACCTTGTTTTATAGACTCTTATGGCAGATTATTCTGCATGTGGGGGAATCAGTGAATTTCCCAGTAATTTTGTCCGCAGAAAACGCCCAGAGCCCTAACTGTGCCTGACCTGACACTGGACAGTCTCAGCTAGTCTTTCTTCCCAGCGTTAGAACAGTTTCAAGTATCCGTTGTTTTGTGTGGAGCTGGGTTCCATCTCTGCTGAGGCAGAAGTGTGATTTTTGCCTTGGCCTACGACCTCATCTAGGTCAATCCGAGATGAGAGTTTTGTATTTGCTAGCATGATCTTTCAAGAATGCTTGATGGGTAGAATACCTCTTATTTATTTATTTATTTGAGATGGAGATTCCCTCTTGTTGCCCAGGCTGCAGTGTGTTGCTGTGGTCTCAGCTCACTGCAGCCTCCCCCTTCTGGGTTCAAGCTCTTCTCCTGCCTCAGCCTCCTGCTCCCAAATAGCTGAGATTATAGGCGCATGCCACCACGCCCAGCTAATTTTTTTGCATTTTTAGTAAAGACGGGGTTTCACCATGTTGGTCAGGCTGGTCTCAAACTCCTGGCCTTAAATGATCTGCCCGTCTCAGCTTCTCAAAGTGCTGGGATTACAAGCATGAGCCACTGGGCCTGGACCTCCTTATCCCCTTGTAAGTATACATACTGGGCCAGGATGGAAGAGAGTATGTCTTTGTATTAGATTGTATTTGCACTTTTAATAATCTTTGGAAAGATAGCAGGAAATTCATGACAATGGTTGCCTGTTTAAAATGCTAGGAACTGTGCTTTGACATGATAGCATGTAAGAAAAATAAATAAAATTAAAAAGCAGCCAGGCACGGTGGTTGACGCCTGTAATCCCAGCAGTTTGGGAGGCCGAGGTGGGTGGATCACAAGGTCAGGAGATCGAGACCATCTTGGCTAACACAGTGAAATCCCATGTCTACTAAAAGTACACAGAATTAGCCACTTGTGGTGGCACATGTCTGTAATCCCAGCTGCTTAGGAGGCTAAGGCAGGAGAATTGCTTGAACCAGGGAGGCGGAGGTTGGAATGAGCCAAGATTGCACCGCTGTACTCCAGCCTGTCTATACACTTTAGAAGGAGCTATGTCAATACCCTTCAGAATAAAGGAGCTATGTCTATACACTCCAGAATAGAAGGAGCTATGTCTATACAATCCAGAATAGAAGGAGCTATGTCTGTACACTCCAGAATAGAAGGAGCTATGTCTGTACAATCCAGAATAGAAGGAGCTATGTCTGTACACTGCAGAATAGAAGGAGCTATGTCTGTACAATCCAGAATAGAAGGAGCTATGTCTGTACACTCCAGAATAGAAGGAGCTATGTCTGTACACTCCAGAATAGAAGGAGCTATGTCTGTACAATCCAGAATAGAAGGAGCTATGTCTGTACACTCCAGAATA